>CAUYSK010039610.1:0-22237 GCA_963575035.1 Avahi laniger | reverse complement strand
GGGAAAACATTCAGGAATTTCCCAATTGTTGTCTTTGAAAATGAACTTGTGATGATTCTTAGGAAGTTGTCCTTCAACATAATCTCTTTTCTACTTTAGTTATTCAAACATTATCTTCTCCTACATTAATGAAATTACAATAGCATTTTGAGCCTTGTTTTGAGCCTCCAAGCAAAACTCAATCTGGCTGACACCTTAATTTCCGGCCTTGTCATTCCCTGAGCAGAGAAGTCCCAGGCACAACATGCCAGACTTCTGACCTCTCGAACAGTTGGTGGTGTTGTAAGTCACTAAGTTTATCAGACTTTGTTATGCAGCAGTTGAAAACGAATATAGACTATAAATGTTATGCTTTAAAAAGTTTGCATTTCGAAATAAATCCCTAAAAAAATGGAGAGCCATTCAATATTTTTAAGCAAAGTATGAAAGAAAAGGTTTAAATGAGGCAAGGGTAGAGCTGAGGAAGCGAGTCGTACGGCGATTACGAGTACACGTGAAGTAAATGGCAAACACCTGAAGGAAGCAAGTAGCAGTGGGCATACTGCAAATAGGAAAGAATTTTTTTTATGGACTTGATATGAAAGACAAGAAGGAGAAAGAAGAGAAGGGTAATTTCCAGAGTTTCTAGACTTGGTGAATCTCTCACAGCCCAGTGAGAACAGAAACTCTAAATAAATTACAGAAGAAGCTTTATACAAGTTCAAATTAATAATGTATTATTATTATTATTATTGCAAATTTTTAGATGGAGAAAATTAGATAAAGACAAGACAAATCAATTGTTTTCTTCAAGTAACAGTTTAAAAGAGAAATTTAAAAAAACATATGTTCTGTGACCTATGCAGTAGTATCTACCTTTCTTTCCAATGACTATCTACTTTTTCTTCAAAATATCTGTGATATACCTTTAGATTCACTAAAAATCATTTTTTTCCCTCTAAGATGGTCAGTATGAAGACACTTAGTACTCAGATGTGAAGGAACTGAGAAAATCCTAAAATAAATGTCTGTGCAAATGAGCCATATGCCCCTGGGTTAAAGGACGAGAGAGTCTTAACCAGTCATGCAGTTTTCAGCTCATACCCAGGTAACCGTAGGTCAAGGAGGGTTATGTTTAATAGCACATTCCTCAATGAAATGTCACTTTTCCCTCAGTGTGTCATCTGTGTGAGCTAATTAAAATCAGTTTTGCTGCACTGTCAGCACACCAAGTCGCTGACTCTCTTGTTGTCTTACAACATGGTACAAAAATGAATTCTGTCATAGGATAAACTTGGGAACTTAAAGGCTTCATATCTTGGAGTGTAATGCAAGCTCCTTTGCAGCCCATCCTCTCTTTCTCTCTTATATATTATTAACAGTCACTCATATCACATGTGGATAAAAATTAAATAAGTTGAAAAGGTATGACTGTTGCTTTGTTGCCCAAATCCAGAGAAAGACTTAGCTTACTAAATATATCTGAATCTCTCAGTTCTATTCAATGGAAACTGGGCTGGTGTCAGACACTTGCACATTTTTAACTGCTACTAGAAGACTGTACTTGATAAATACCCATCAGTTCTTCAAATGATGTAAGTATTATAATATTTGATTTCAATAAGTTAAAGTACACACTATAAATATATATAAAAACAACCTTAATACTCACTTTTCCCTCTTATACCTTTCCCCTGTGACCACTGAAACCAATAGTAAGAATGTATCATACACATTTGCATACTTTTCCTTGCTCATAAATATATGGTTGATATACACAAAGTTGATAAATAAATGATTTAAAGAGTAAATTTCTTCTGAATACAGTTGTGTTGATCCTCATAAAATATACATACCGCTCAATTAATAGATGATCTTTCATCCTAAGCAATACCATGAAGGCTAATACAATTCTTATGTGATTTGTTATGCTCTGTTATATTTAAAAGCTGGATAATGTTGACAGAAAGATACATAAATAAAATAAATATACATGCTTTTAAATTATTCTAATTATCTGCTTATTTAATTGGAGCTCTTTATTTCAGTTGTTATAAAATAGAAAGATTTGGTTTAACTAACTTTCATACATATAGGAATCCTATAATAGCTGAGGAGCAGATCTCTGAAAAGCTACCAGCTTTTACTATATGCAACCCTGGAAAACTTCCTGAGTTAAACTTTATTATTTATTCCTTTGGCAACAACAGTTTCAATAAAAAGACATTGGATTTATCAATGCATTACTACTTGCACTGTGAATAATTCAAAGTAATTTATTACACCATAAGACATTACAAAAATTATATAACTCTGATGTGGAAAAAGGGATTTTCTTCTACACAGTGTGTTGTTTATAATGTCTTTCTCAAAACAAACTACAAAGTAATTGAAAACTCTGACATACTGTATACAAAAATGTTGCCAAGAAAACAAAATTTCTAAGCTCATCTATTAATAATTTAAATGTTAGGAAACATAACTTTATTTGCTATGAAGTTGAGAGCCATCTTTATAGTGAATTTTATAGCAGAATCAAAATGATGTCACAGCAAATAAAACTAACTGCCACAAAGAATTTATTGCATTTCACTTTTACTGTCATTATTTTCACTTTTACTTCAATAGTAATTCCTACAAAGTTTAGAACTTTGTAGTTCAATGTTTATTAAAAAAAGCTAGAACAAAAAGTTTCCTTATCTCTGTGTAGACTATGCCTTTCCTTTTCTGGATAACCCCAGACGCATCTTAAGCCACTAGATTATCAAATGATACAAGCTGTAAATCATATAACAATTTATTTCCACCAAATTTTTCTGTTTTCTAAATTAATGCATGTTAGAAGTTAGAACTTTTCAAATATGCAATTGTTCCAAATTTAGTACCTTTAATGTCTTTTTTTTTTTTTTTTTTGAGACAGGGTCTCACTCTGTTACCCAGGCTAGAATGTAGTGGCATCATCATAGCTCACTGCAACCTCTATCTCCTGGGCTCAAGCAATCCTCTTGCCTCAGCCTCCCCAGCAGCTGGTACTACAGACATGTGCCACCATGCCCAGCTAATAATGCTTATGTATTTTTGCTAATATAAATGCTAAATGCATAAAGAAAATCAGCGTTCAATTCCAGAATCCAATTAAAGAAATATTTACAAAATCAATAACAGAAGGAAGAGTCTGTTGAAAGGCTATAGAGTTAATAAAGCAAGATTACTGCATTAGGGATTGAATTATTTACTCATACTTTCATTCAAATATTAATTTAGAACTTATGAAATTCAAGAATTTTTGCTACCTAAAATATACATAAATAAATTCCTGTAGGTAAGAGATTTGTCAGTGTTTCAGAAGTTATCATTTCTTGAATGTCTACTCTATGATGAGCAGCACTTTCCAAACATTATTTCTTATTATTAGAACAACACTGATAAATAAATTCAGAAACTGGTTCAAAAATAATAAGTCACACAAGTTGTAGAAGGTGAAGCCTGGGTTGGAATTTTGAATATGATGATACCCATGGCATATTAAAGATGACTACTTTCGCCAACCAGTGCTGAAGATTATTTCTCAAATCCTTGAATTTGGGCTGGGCTTATGACTGCTTTAATTGATAAAATACACTGAAAGAAATGCCTTGCCAGTTCTGAGTCTGTTTCTTAATTGAATTAGAAGCTTCTGCTTCCTGTCTCTTGGAATATTCACTCTTGGAATGTTCCCTCCAGGAATCCAACACCACGCGTTGGTTCGCTGGTCAATAGCCACAGCTGAGCTCCTACTTGGGGACCAGCATCCACTCCCAACCATATACCTGAGCTGTCTTGGGCATTAGTCCAGTTGAGCCTTCGGATGTTTGCAGTTTTAGCTACATTTGGCTGCATCAAAGACATCTGTCAAGAATACTCAGTCCAGCCCAGTGGACCCAAAGAACTATGGGAAGGATAGCAAATTATTATTATTTTAAGCCACTAAAATCCAAGGTGCTTTGATATGCAACAATAGAAAACCAAAACCATTTCAAAAACCTGTGATATTTTCACAAATATTTATGCATAGTAGGAGATACAAAACAAGTTTACAAATAACTGAAATGAAATACTTAAGAGGCTAATTTAAGTGGTATATAAAAAGTAAATCAATGGGGATAAGCATAAGGAAGTTGCATTTGGTGATTGGGAGTGATAGCGGGTGAAGGTTAGGAAGATTTGATCTAAGAACTCCTTGTCCTTGGCACACAGTCATGCTTTAAGCCACCAGTACTTAGTGTTCAGTACCACTCTTCCTGCTGCTTAGACTTCAACTTTGTCCTGGCCTTTGGCTTGACCATCCTTCTTTATTTGGCAAAAACTTACCACTCTCAAGTAAGCACTCTAGAACCTGAGCTTGGCTTTCAAAGGAGACATAGGACAAAAAGAGTGACAGGTGATCATTTTGCTTTCTGCCTAGAGTACAGATATCTTCACTGAAACAGCGAGGAGTGCCACTGTATACTATTATTACCACTGGGAAAGTGTGATGCTATAAAAAAAATATAGATAGCTCCTTGGGCAGACGTCAGCTCTACTGAATACATTAACAAAGGCCTGAGCGTATTGCTAGGTGCTATAGACATGTGCCTCCAGTCAAATGAAGAGAATGAAGTAAACTTCTTTCTTCCTCCCTCCTCCCTTCTTCTTTCCTTCATCTTTTCCTTCTTCTTGCCTTCTTGCATTTCCTCCTGCCTTCCTTCCTGTCTTCTTTTCTCCTGATAATTTTTATTTCAATTGTGAGAGAATAATAGCTTTTAAAGATATAAGAAGGAGACTATAAGGAAAGAAGTGTAGTCTCAGAGGAAATAGGAAAGGATTGGATTAAAAGCTCATTTACACAAGAGGCTTAAATAAGAGTTTCCATAAAGAGATATATAAAGGAAAAGAAAGTAAAAGAACTTGCAGGATTTAGAAGTGGAAAGGATGAAAGCATATCACATTATTGCTTATTCTTTATAAAGTTGGAAGAAAGGTCAACTATGAAGAAAAAAATATGAAATTGCGGGGTAAGACTGAGAGGAAAAAAATTTTAGAAAAGCTTGTTGACAATGTGATATAGTTGGAAAATTATAAACGTGATTATTTAGGAGACAGTGGAACTTAGCTGAGCCTAGAGTATATACACTTTGTTAATTGCATGGGTAAGATGTTCTAAACAATTATCAATTTTTTAAAGATTCGATCTGTTTTTGATATATATGTAAGAAAAAATCCCACTGCAAGTTTTCCCCATTTTTCTTAATAATTCCCTAATGTTTTGCTTTATATATGTTGTGTACCTCTTATTAAATACAGATTCAGGAATTTTTAGATCTTTTTTGTGAATTGGGTGTTTTATCATAATGCATTAAGCATTTTCATCACTAAAAATGATAAGATTATTTTTTACCTCAAATTAATATTGATGGATCAGCATTTTTAGGTGAATATTTCCTACATTTTTATTTTGAGCCTTTACATGTGCCGCAAGAGCAATATTTAAATATTAACAAACAGTGAGATGTTGCCTTTGGCCAAATATATTTCCAATCAGAGTGGATTTCAACCATTTAAATAGGTGTAGTCTTCTGCTGCATACTGACTGAATGTCATCTTTGGGGATGTCTATTCTAAACTTTATATTGGAAATTCACTTTATATTAAAGTGTTAATCTCTGCATTTTCAGCATTTTAATTTGTGTTTCCCCCACACAGTTTCTTTTTTTCTTTCTTCTTTTTCCTGTCTTCTATTGGAGGTAAATCTCTCACTTTCTTACTGGTTTGGAAGGTGTACATTCTATTTAGTTAATTTGACGCTTGCTATTCCTCACTCACAATGTTTCTTTGTACTGTTTAAGGTTCTGTGAATATAACAGTAAATGAGTCAGATAAAAATTTCTGCCCTTCTAAAGTTATTATCCTTGTAGGGGAAAACAAAAAATAAACAAATAAGTGAAAAAAGTAACAACTACTAATATATCACATCATATATAACATATATATATATAAAAATTTTGTTTCTTATAAACTTTGAACTCATCCTTTACATAATAATATTTACTCTTTTGATTACTTATTTCTGGCTCCTGAATTATAAAAAGATTTTAGGACACTAATGGCTTTAAAATTTCAAGTCATTTTTTAAAAAATTTTATTGATACATATTTATGAAGTTTGTGTAATGTTTTATTAGATGCATATAATGCATATTGATCAAGTCAGGGTATTTAGGATATCTGTCACCTTAAACATTTATCATTTCTTTCTGTTGGGAACATTTCAAGTCCTCTCTTCTGGCTATTTTGAAATATACAATACATTATTGCTAGCTATAGTCACCCTATTCTGCTATCAGACACTAGAACTTATTCCTTCTACCTAACTATATGTTTGTACCCATCACCCAACTCCTCTTTACCTCCCCTCAACACACACCCTTCCCAACCTCTGGTAAATATCATTTTACTCTCTACTACCATGAGATCAACTTTGATAGTCCCCGCATAGGAGTGAGAACATGAGATATTTGTCTTTCTATGCCTAGCTTATTTTACTAGACATCATGACCTCCAATTCCATCCATGCTGTTGCAAATGGCAGGAATTCATACTTTTTTATAGCTGAATAGTGTTCCATTGTGTATATATATATGATACATATTCTTTATACTTTCATCTGTTGATGGATATTTAGGTTGATTCTGTGATTGCTATTGTGAGTAGTACTAAAATAAACATAATCTCCAATTATTTTTATTTTTCATGTTATTTATATATACTTATTCACAGGTTTACCAATTTTTTTGTGAACTATTTCTCTGGCATCTTACATTTTGCTTCTATGTTCAATTTATTTATTTATTTTACACTCTACCTCTTAGTGAATCATAAGTAATGTGTATAAGTGCACACATGTTCAGTCTCTGATATTCTTCATTTTTACTATGATCTACTAATATGTAGATTTGGTTTTCTAATTCTTCTCTGAATGTTCACCTCATATCTATCTTCCAAATCATGAATTCTCTTTTTAGCTGTACCTATTATCTCATTGCCTTAATTTGAAATTGCTGCTGTAAAAAATTACCACAATGTTAGTGGATTAAAAGAACACACATTTATTATTTTAAAGTTCTGTAGGTTAAAAGTTTGGCATGGGTCTTACCAAGCTAAAGTGAACATATCAGTAGAGCTACATTCCCTTCTAGAGGCTGTTTGTTTTCTGTGGCTCATTGTCCCATTTTTCTATCTTTGAAGCCAGCAATGACAAGCTGAGCTATTCTCACATTGCTACTTTCCTAAGTGAATGGGAAAAATCTAACTTCTTAACAGATTTGATAGTTCTTTAAATCTGCAGACCTTAAGCTATTTATACCCATAAATACAATCTAAATCTTCATTTCTATTAAAATTCAACAACCTATGGGTCAGTATCTTCAGCAAATTTGTATAACTCTGAATTTCATTTTTCTTTATGGGAATTTCTTTTTTACCCCAAGACCAGCAAAGTTTTATAATTTTCTCTATAAATTTTTACGTATCATTTTCATATGTCTGTAGTGTGGAGGAAATCCATTTATATAAGCGCAGTATATAAGGGGCTAACAGTCCATATTTGTATTAGATTCCATTAGTATTGTTCTGGAATTTTGTCCAGCTATGTTTAGTAGAATGGTAGGCACTAAGGAACTGAGAAAGCAGGGACAATATAAGACAAAGAGTTGATGGATTCTAGTTAGTAATAATTGTTAATTAATATTAATGATAAATGAGTTAATTTTGCTTTGGGAAACAAGTTAAACTGGGAAAAATGAGGTCACTTATGAGAACAAATATTGTACGTAATGAGAATTGTGAAGTGAAAGAGTTAAAGAATATATTTTATAATCCAAGAGAGAAATTTTGAGTTTACATCCTGAAAATGGTCTATTTTTGAGTGAAGATAAACTTTATCTCTACTATATGAGTTAAAATACAGAAATATTAAAAAGAACTATAATTATAATAAATTTAGTAAGAAATACAAATTATAAAAAAATATAAATTTTGACATTTAAATCATAAAAGGTGAGGGAGGGAGTGAAAGTATACAATGTTTATGAACAATTAAAGTTGTTGTCAGGTTAAAATAGCCTGCTATAAGTACAAGCTATTTTATGTATACCTCATAGTAATCACAAAACAAAAACCTATAGTGATTGCAGAAAACAAACAAACAAAAAATACCACCACATAAAACCAACAAACCACAAAGGAAGACAGCAAGAGAGATAGAAAAAAACCAAACCAAACCAAACAAAACAAGATCTACAAAGCAACCTGAAAACAAATTACAAAATGGCAGTAGCAAGTTCTGAGCTATCAATAATTACTCTGAATGTAAATGAAATAAATTCTCCAGTCAGAAGATAGAGATTAAAAATAATATTCAACTATCCACTGCCTTAAAATACTCACTTTACTAATAATGATACTCACAGACTAAACATGAAGAAATTCAAAAAGATTCAACATGTACAAATCTATAAATGTGATACTCCTCATTGCCAGAATAAAGGACACACAACTTGAACATTTCAATAGAAGCAAAAAAAGAATTTGACAAAATTCAAGACCCTTTCATAATAAAAACCCTCAACAGTTTAGGTATAGTGAGAATGTACCTCAACACAATAAAGGCCATAGATAACAAACTGTAAGTAATATCATACTCAACAGTGAAAAGTAAAAAGCTTTTCCTCTACGATCAGGGACAAGGATGCTCACTCTCACCTTTCTTTTCAACATATTACTGAAAGTCCCAGCCAGATCAATTGGATTAGAGAAAGTAATAAAAGGCATCCTAATAGGAAAGTAAGAAGTGACCTTGTCTCTGTCTGCTGATTGCATAATCTTATAAAAGGAAAATCCTAAAGATGTTATCAAAAATGTTAGAACTGATATTCGAATTCAGTAAAGTTGCAAGATACAAAATCAGCATACAAAAGTCAGTATTGTTTTCATATGCTGATAATGAACTAGAAAAAGAAAATTTAAAAAATAATCTTATTTACCATAGAAAAAAATAAAATACTTAGATGTAAATTTAACCAAAGAGGTGAAAGATCTATATGCTGAAAACTATAAAATACTGATGAAAGAAATTGAAGAAAACACAAATAATTGGAAAGGTATCCTGTTTTCATTGATTGAAAGAATTAATATTGCTAAAATGTCCATACTATTCAAAGTGATTTACAGATTCACTCCAATCCTGTCAAAATCCCTATAGCATTTTTCACAGAAACAAACAAAAAAATGACACTTCAATTCATATGGAACCACAAAGACTCCCATTAGCCAAAACAGTCTTTAGAAAAAGAACAAAGTTCAAGGTATTACACTCCCTGATTTCAAAAGCTATTGTAATCAACAGCATGGTACTGGCATAAAAACAGAGATATCAATGGGTGGAACCAGAAGAAATCACAGAAACAAACCAATACATTTAGGGTCAATTGATTTTCAACAAAGGTATCAAGGATAAAAGGATAGTTTCTTTTGAAAATGATGTTGGGAAAACTGGATATCCACATGCAGAAGAATGAAATTTGACCCTTATCTCATATCATGCACAAAAATAAATTCAAAATGGATTAAGACTTAAATATAAAACCTGAAACTGTTAAGCTACTAAAAAATAAGCATAGGAGAAAAGCTCCATAACATTGGTCGGGCGATTATTTTTTGCATAGTCCCCCCCAAAACAGGCAACAAACAGAAGCAACAAAAACAAAAATGGGGTTCATCAAACTAAAATTTTTTTTGTACAGCTAAGAAAAGTATTAACGATACAAAGAGACAACCCATAGAGTGGAAGACATATTTGCAAACCATCCATCTGATAAGGAGTTAATAGATAAAATATATAAGAAACTCAAACAACTCAATAGCAAGAAAATAAATAAAATGATTAAAAAATAGGCAAAGACCTGAACAAACATTTCTTAAAAGAAGACGTACAATGAATAGGTAAATAAAAAATGCTCAGCATCACTAATTATTAGGGAAATGCAAATTAAAACCATAATAAGCTATCATTTCACAGCTGTGGAATCACTATTATCAAAAAGATGAAAGATAACAAGTGTTGGTGAGGATACAGAGAAAAGGGAATGTAAATTAGAACAGCCATTATACAAATCAGTGTGGAGTTTCCTCAAATAACTAAAAATATAACTCCTATGTGATCCGCCAACATCATTTCTGGCTATATATCCATAGGAATTAAAATCAATATGTCAAAGTTATATCTTCATTCCAGTGTTCATTGCAGTATTACTCAAAATAGCCAAGATACATAAACAGCCTTACTGCCCAACAGCAGATGAATGGATAAAGAAAATGTGATATATTTACATAATGAAATACTATACAGCCTTTAAAAAGAAGGAAATCCTGCCATTTGTGACATCATGGATGAACTTGGATGACCACATGCTAAGTGAAAGAAACCAGGCACAGAAGGACAAACAGGCATGATCTTACTGATATGTGGAATCTAAAAAAGTTGAACTTATGGAGAGTAGAATGATGGCTTCCACATGTTAGGTGGAGGAGGGGGAAGGTTTGGGGAGTTGTTGATCAAATAGTACATAGTTTCAGTTAGACGAGAGGAATATATTTTGAGATCTATTGCACAGCAGGATTGCTATAATCAATAATAGTGTATTGTATGTTTCAAAGTATTAATACCTTAGAGAGTAAATTTCAAATATCTCACCACAACAAATGATAAACAAGTGAGGTAATGAATATGTTAATTAGTTTGATTTACTCACTGCACAGTGTTTACACATATCAAAACATCACATTTCGTGCCATAAATGTACACAATTGTTCTTTGTCCATTAAAAATAATATTTAAAAAATACTAAAGAGTGCAGACGTTACCAATTCTTCTTCTTAACACTGTTAAGTTAGGCACAGTAGGATTAAGGATCAACCTTGCATCTACTATTTTTTTTTTTTTTTTTTGAGACAGAGTCTCACTCTTTTGCCTGGGCTATAGTGAGTGCCGTGGCGTCAGCCTAGCTCACAGCAATCTCACACTCCTGGGCTCAAGCGATCCTCCTGCCTCAGCCTCCCAAGTAGCTGGGACTACAGGCATGCACCACCATGTCCGGCTAATTTTTCTATATATTTTTAGTTGTCCAATTAATTTCTTTCTATTTTTAGTAGAGACGGGGTCTCGCTCTTGCTCAGGCTGGTTTCGAACTCCTGAGCTCAAAAAATCCGCCCACCTCGGCCTCCCAGAGAGCTAGGATTACAGGCGTGAGCCACCACGCCTGGCCTGCATCTACTATTAAACCATTGTATTCATTTAAAAAATGTTCACATAAAATTAGCTTTTATTAGATTTCAAGTTATAGCCTGGGGCATAGGTGCATCTTTTGTAAAACACAAGCACCTATTTTTTTTCAATAAAACACTCAGTAATAATTGCCAAAGCAGTAATTACTCAACAGAATTCAAGAATTAACAGTAGCAATAATAGTAAAGGGAGGTGAGGAGAATTTTATACTGTATTTTATAGTCTGCCACATGTAAAGATAGCTTAGTATCTACAGGAGTATGAGTAGTGCAGTTAGAAAAATCTAAATTGGAATCCTGGCTTGAAGTCCTCTAGCTGAGTGGCAAAGGTAATAACCCCTTGAATTTTCGGTTTACACATCCATAAATTGGACATCATAATTCTAATCGATATCACAGAAAGTTATTCTGACAATTAAATAAGATAATGTCTAGCAAAATGCCTGATACATTGCAAGTTGTCAATACATGATAGAAATTTCATTTAATTGTAGATAATCCCATGCAGTTTCTCCAGAGGTGCTGTCATCAAATCCTTGACTATTTAACATAATAGAAATGGAATTAAACATCTATGGTGCATAACAATGAAGTGACCTTTTTATATTGAAGCAATGAGAAAAATATTAAAATGGGAAGTAACAGGAAGGGATATTTAAAATGTTTTTTTTTTACAACATAAAATACATAAAATATATACAATTCTAAAAATGTGCCAAGAAGTCTCTATAATCTTCAGGGAGTTACCTAATATTAGCTTAACTCTATTAAAGTATTGACTATAAATACAATATTACATTTAACGTATATTCATGTTCTTGCTCACACACCAGGTATCATTAGACACCAGTGGTCATCTCTGATGCCTCCTACTCTCCCCCTTATACCTGTTCCAGGTCTTGCTGATTCTGCAGTTTCTCACACCTATGGTCTCCTCACCCCCTCAAGACACTGCTTCCATTCAGGCCTATTTCATGTAAACTTAGTATAATTCCCTCCCAACTACTTCCACAGTTTGCAACATTCTTCCTTCTACTCCTTGATTTGAATTTGCATCAGTTTAATAAAGTGAATGAGAGTATGCCCACTTCTCAACACAAAAACTTGCAAAGATTTCCTCAACACCCCCAATAAAATGTAATTCTTTACGCCATTGTCAACACCTTATGATTTGAGCACACCTATATTTCCCAATTTATTCCCCAAAATTATAGGGAGTTAAAGGTTTCGGTGAACCTGTGTTCTGGGTGATTGTTTAAATGGTCTAGACTTGTTAGGGAAGTGAGTAAGATTAACAGGAGTTGGTAACCCAGGGAGTTGGAGGGAGGGATCATGTGACTGACACATGCAGTGAGGCATCTAAAAAGATACAGTGATCTGAGAGGGTTGTAGTTAAATTTAAATTTCCAAAGTCAAGCAGTTCCATGTGTCCACGAGTCTAGAATATGGCCATCGATATGAGTTAGTTGCTAGGTACTATAAACTGAATGTGCCCCTCCAAAATTCATATGTTGAAATCCTAACCCTGTAAATGGATAGTATTAGGACTTGGGGACTTTGGGAGATGATTAGGTCATGAGAGTGACACCCTCATGTTTGGGATAATGCCTTTATAAAAAAGGTCCAAGAGAGCTAGCTAGTCCCTTCCACAAGGTGAGGACACAGCGAAAAGGTGTTAAGAAAACAGCGCTTAACTAGATACTAAATGTTTTGGTGCCTTAATTTTGGAATTTTCAGCCTCCAGAACTGTGAGAAATAAATTTCTGTTGTTTAAAAGCTACCCATTCTAGGATATTTTTTATAGCAACCAGAACAAACTAAGACACTGAAGTTAGAACAATTGTCTTCTGTTTCCACGGAGGGAGTTGCTCCCTAAATGTACCTGGTCATGTGCAAATCCGTACTCCGCCTCCTGGAGGGAAGGGACTTCTTTAATGAATTTGGGAAATGATTTGGGCATATATGATGCAGTCTTTTCTTCTCTTTATGATCTGCTTGATTGTGGTGAGCACACTCTGGTCTGCTACCCAAGCCACACACTTCACAAATGCAAGTTCTGCCTCATGGAGTGAGGCTGCTGTCCTGGCAGTCTGTGATGAGATAGTCACATCTGTCTTTTTCTGGAGTAATTAGGAAGCTCATTGTTCTTCATATATTCGAGCCTCATCCTCCAAAGTAGCCCTTATTAGTAATAAGTTATACTTTTATGACTGTTTATCTTACTCTTTCGACTTAAGTCTCCATAGGTTCAGAACTCGAGGTTTTCTTATTAATTTTGTTATAATGTGTCTTCTGGGTAAAAATTAATATGTGTTTGACAGTCAAGTTGTATTCAATTTTAACAGTTATAGAGATATTTTTTATGTCTTGAGACATAACTTTATAGTCATCCCTTAGGTCATATTACACCCAACCTAGAATAAAATGCGTTATGTGTTGTGGGAAAGAATACATTGTCAGTTTGATGCTCCTTCATGTAAAAAAAAAATAAATAAAAGGTAACTATACCCTAGCTTCTAGAATTGCCTATCTTATAACATCTATATTTATGTAAAATAAAAGTTTGTAAAGGAAAACTAAAACCCTAAAAATTTATATATATGTATATTCTCTATGTATCTACCCAGAGAAATTTTTTTATTTCTGTTTTCATAATCTTAGTCCAAACTTAATTACACAGACTGGGAACATTTCCCCACAAAATAAATGTCCAAATGACTTGAAGCATATCTTTACATGTCTCAAAAAATGAGGGAGGAGCCCCAAACACCCTGTTGTCCAAATCGCCCACAGAGCTACAGACATACATAACTCAGAGACATTGCGGATTTTGTTCCAGACATTTGCAGCAAAGTGAGTCACATGAAATGTTTGGTTTTCCAGTGCATGTAAGTTAGGTTTACACTATACTCCAGTCTATTAGGTACAATAGCATTATGTCAAAAAAAAAGTATAAGTAATTAAAAAACACTTTATTGCTAAAAAATGCTAATGATTATCTGAGCTTTTAGCAAGTTGTAATCTTTTTGCTGGTGGAAAGTCTTGCCTCAATGTTGATATCTGTGACTGATCAGAGTGGTGGTTGTTGAAGGCTGGGAGTGGCTTAAAATGTGACAACAATTAAGTTTTTCACATCAGTTGACTCTTCCTTTCATGAAAGGTTTTTCTGTAGCATATGATGCTATTTGATAACATTTCACCCACACAAGAACTTCTTTCAAAATTAGAATCAATCCTCTCAAACCCTATTGCTACTCTATCAACTAAGATTACATAGTATTCTAAATTCTTTGTTGTCATTTCTACAACGTTCACAGCATCTTTTCCAAGAATGGACTTCACCTCAAGAACAAATTTCTATGCTCATCCATAGAAGCAATTCCTCATCCTTTCAAGTTTTATCACAAGATTGAAGTAATTCAGTTATACCTTCAGTCCTCTTGCTATTTCCACCACGTCTGCAGTTTCCTCCTCCACTGGTCTTAAAACCCTCAAAATCATCCATAAGGGCTGAAATCAGCTTCTACCAAAATCCAGTTAATGTTGATATTTTGACCTCCTTGCATGACGTATGAATGTTCTTGATGGATTCTAGAATGGTGAACCCTTTCCACAAGGTTTTCATATTACTTTGTCCAGATCCATCTAAGTAATTACTATCTATGGCAGCTATCGCCTTATACAATTTATTTCTTAAATAATGAGACTTGAAAGTCAAAATTACTCCTTGATCCATGGGCTAAAGTATGGACTTTGTATTAGGAGGTAAAAAAAAAAAACATCAATCTTCTTAGACATCTCTATCAGACCTCTTGAGTGAAAAGGTACATGAGCAGTAATATTTTGAAAGAAATTATTTTCTGAGCAGTAGGTCTTAATAGCGGGCTTAAAATATTCAGTAAACCACGCTGTAAACAGATGTGCTTTGTTATTTAATTTCTAGACCATAGGCAGTGAAGATTTAGCATATTTCTTAAAGGCCCTGGGATTTCTGAAATAGCAAATGAGTATTGGCTTCAACTTAAAGTCATCACCTGCATTATTAGCCTCTAACAATAGAATTAGCCTATCCTTTGAAACTCTGAAACAGGCATTGACAACTCTGTAATTTTGAAAGTCGTAGATGGCATCCTCTTCCAACAGGAGGCTGTTTTGTCCACATTGACCTTAGCTTGACTTTCTGGATAGCTTCCTGCAGTTTCTTCCTCGGCACTTGCTGCTTCACTGTGCTCTTGTATCTTATGGAGATGGCTTCTTTCTTTAAACCTCATGAACTAACTTCTAATAGTGTCAAACTTTTCTTCTGCAGCTTCCTCACTCCTCTCAGCCTTCATAGAATTTAAGACAGCTAGGGCCTTATTCTGGATGAGATTTTGACTAGTTTATAGGAAGACTTGATATTGGATAGAATCAGTCCTCCAATTATGTTCTTCTTTACTATTTTGTTGGCCCTTTTAGGGCTTTGGCCTTTCCATATAAACTTTAAAATCCATTTGCTACAAACACTTTGCTGAGACTTTGATTGGGATTCTTTTAAATCTATAAATAAAGTTAGAAGAATTAAAATCTTAAAAATATTGATGATTCCAATCCATGAACATGGAATACCTCTCCTTTAACTGAGTCTTTCTTTGATATATGGTATGTTCTGAATGTTTGTGTCCCCCAAAATGTATATGTTGAAATCCTAACCCCTAAAATGATGGTATTAGGAGTTGGGGTCTTAGGAAGTGACTAGGTCATGAGGGTGGAGCCCTCATGATTAAGATTAGTGCCTTTATACAAAAGGTCCAAGAGAGCCAACTAGTCCATTCATTCCACAGCATAAGAACACAGTAAAAAGGTACCATTTTGATCAGAAGCTGGGCCCTAACCATAAACAATGTGCTGGTGCATTTGACGTGGGACTTGCAGCCTACAGAATTGTGAGAAATAAAGTTTTGTTATTTATAAGCTACTCAGTCTATAGTTTGTTATAGTGTCTGGAATGTACTAAGACATAACATTCATACCAGGACATGGGAGTACTGCTGTAATAAACACCTAATTATGTGGAAGTAGCTTTGGAATGGGGTAATGGGTAGAGGCTACAAGAGTTTTGAGGAGGATGCTAGAAAAAGCCTACATTGCCATTAATGGATTGTTAACAGGGATCCCATTGACAGCTCAGAAGGAGAAAAGGAGAGCTGTAGAGAAAGCTTCAATCTTTTTATAGAATACTTAAGTGGCTCTGAACAGAATGTTGGTAGAAACAAAGACAGTAAAGACCAGTCTGATGATGTCTCAGATGGAAATGAAGGACATATTATTAGAAACTAAAGGAAAGTCAATTCTTGTTATAAGGTAGCAAAAAACTTGGTTGAATTATGCTCATGTCCTAGTGTTTTACGGAAAGTAGAACTTGCTAAGAATGAGATAGGATATTTGGCTGAAGAATACATCCATATCTCCACTGGGCATTGCTCTAGTGGAGTCTCTCTGAAGTGGCTCCACCTCTGCTGTGGTTCTCTGCTTTGACCCCACAGCTCTCAGGGGTATCCTTTGCAATCCAGGCGAAGACAGCCCCACCCTCATTACTTTGCTGGGTGCAGTGCACATCAACTCGGGCCCACCAGAGCCACACATGGGGCAGCTAAGCAGGGTGGTGACAGAGTGCAGGGAGAGGAGTCTGCAATGCAAGGCAATGCAGGGCAATGGTGGCAGTGGTGGCAGTGGTGGCAGTGGTGACATTATGAGCTGGTGATGGGTGAGGTAGCCCCAACAATCACCATCTTTCAACCAGGACTCAAGCAATCATCACACCCTGAATCTGTTTGTGCCTTGATCTTGGGCTTCCAAGTGTCCAGAAACGTGACAAATTTCTGTTGTTTATAAGTCAATGGTATTTTGTTATAGCAGCTCGAACGGACTAAGACAATATCATCAGTGTTTTCCAAAGTTTTAAAACATTTTTTTTCTTATCTTTATTCCAGTTGCCAGTTCTGAGGATAGTGTTACAACTTGCTATATGATAAAGAACAAAAGCCCTGGTATAAATTTTTTCTCTCCTTTGCTTCCAGACCCTTGTTCTTAGGTTTCTCTTAATGCATCTTGACTGCCTCTGCTCATATGATGAATTCCTCCCCAAATGATCTGATGCACACACCACTTTCCAGTCAAGCCCAGATATGTTGGCACATGAGCGTGAGCACAGCTGATTGTCTAGCTAAGATTCCTGATATGATATTCATTGGCATTGCTGTTTGGCCTTGGTTAATGGTCTCCAAGTCATGGTGGCTGCAACAACTGTCACTGAGAAACAATGTAGTGAACGTTTATAAGATGAATGAATAAATTGACAAATGGATGGGGAAGGAGGTGCTGCAGTAGCGTGGAAAAGCTTTAAAGGAGAATTTAGGTCACCCACAATCTTCATCCACTGTACTGTTTTTATCAGAGCTGGTTTGGACAGTTCTTTCACAGAGGTCTCATTTGGAGCCTTCTCTGTGCTGATTTCTCCAGGTGAAATGCCCTCTTCTCTCCATTCATAGCTATTGCTGGCTTTAGAGCAGAGCTCATTCTTGCTTCTCTGGCTTGCCCTCTTCCATTTTTAATACTTTACTCTTAAACTGTAACCTATCTGAATATACACATGTCATTTTTATGATGCCATTTTACAGTTCTTGAGGGTTATTGTTAATTATACTTTGGTTAATTCTTATACATATATTGTTTCTCTCTAGCAGATTTTGAAAAGAGACCTCTTCCAGTTCTGCATTTTCTGGGTAGTTCATTCTATGGTACTTGTCATGTTTAAATGTGCAATAAATAATTTGTCAATGGGTTACCTGCATTCATGCCAAAAGAACAATGGCATAGAGTCCAGCTGCACTAATTAAAAAGTACTATTTGCTTTAATTAGTATTTATTTAAAAATAAAATTGTCTTATCTTTTTAAATTTTTTTTTAATCAGAGCTAATCCCTAAATTTTCAAGTAGGGCACAGTCAAGTTTCCATTATGAAGAGGATTGGGTTCAAGGTCTTAAAAATGTAATTGGGCCTAGCAGTTCATAAGGCCCTTTGTTTACAGCATTTCCTTATTTCCTGTTTACTTTTAAACTCATCCCACTTTCATACCAAGTACAAGCCTACACAGTACTATTTAAATTCATATATTTAGCAATCTCCAATTTGTAAAAGGCCTAAACTCCATATACAAAATATTAGAAAAGGATGTTAAATTTGACTTGATTATTACATTGTCTGCAGATTTAAGCATGTATCAGAAAGTAGGGAAATTTTTTATGGAGAAACAAAAGCAAGGGGCAGTATATGTGGCTGCTGTCTCCTAATATAGGTTCTCAAAGATAGTCTGCTTATTTAATGAGAAATTGAGGATTACCGGAATGCTGACACATCTCTGTTCAGAAACACACCAGCACTTAACATTAATAACTGAATGTTGTTAGGAATGTCACCCTCATTCTCCTTTATGGTTTGGGACACTTGCATAGTTATTCAGTTCTCTTTGATGCATACCTTTTCCTTATTGCCTCACTGTGGCACCTATGCTGTATCATAATTAAATGTCAATTAAAAGAAAATAGGGAGAATTTGAATTATAAGGCCATGTTTCTCTTTGTTTATTGTAAAGCAAAGATTGGCAAGATATATATAGGCTGTGGGTCAATCCAGTCCACAACCTGTTTTCGTAAATAAAGTTTTATTGAAACACAGTCATACTCATTCGCTTATGGATTGCCCACAACTGCTTTTGCACCACAATGGCAGAGTTGCATAGCTGTAAGAGAGACCACATGACGAATAAATATTTACTATCTGGCCTTTTCATGAAAAGTGTGCTCACTCCTTTTGTGAAAGTTATTAGAGCACAAGTTGTACATAATGGTGAGTTAAGAACATTTCATCATTTAGCTTTAATGTCTAATAGTAACAAAATGTCCTATAAAATATTTGAACAAAGGCACTGAGGGTGATTATAATAATATAAATCAGTTTCTATATTGTCCTCAAAAATGGCTTTTATAGTTACACATTTTATACTTTCATTGTTTTTCATCATTTTATTGGTAAATAGATAGTCTAGAATGTTTTATAAGCCATGCAAAAACCCCTTGCTGTCTCAGTTATCTTTGTTTTTATTTATTTATTTATTCATTTTATAAAGAAAAGAGAAAAATATTTTGCTAGAATTTTCAAGCAATGTGCCATTTTGTTGTCAACTTTTTTTGCATCTGTTATAGCATGGATTTGACAACACTATAGGCCAATGTTTTTTCTTATTGAAATAAAATATTAACTGTTAATGCCCAAGACAAAGTGATATTTCCAAGACTGGTCTACTTAAAGTGCTATTTCCTGGTTTCAAAGTCTGCATTTTATACAAAGCTACAATTGCTGACTTTAAAAATAAGTTTAGAAGTAAGAAGTTGAAATCTAGAAATGAACTCTCTAAATATGCTGTATTTCAAAATCTAGCAATTGAAATTTTTGATGAAAATAGTTTCTCAACTTCTGATAATGAAGACTTTTATAGTCTCCAAAATACCTATAAAATTTCTTCTCTTATTTCCCTTTGAAGTGTATTTTAAAGACTGAGTTTCTCATCTTGAGTCCTTTTCACTTGCTCATGTCTACCACGGCTCATATTTGGTAGGGGTTAGGGGTCTATCCTTCGACAACGCGATTTTCTTAGTCCCATCTTACTTCTACTTTGATCTCACCTTCTACTCTTTATTTCCATTTCTTGTTATTTCCTACTGCTCTGCACATATTTTAAATGCTTAGTCCTACCACCCAGTGCCATACAGCCACTTCCTCTCCTTTTCCCTTTCTTTGTCTGCTTTTTCCCCCCTTTTAATCATTTGAAAGGGTACGTGTTGCTTCGCTTCTTTTCATCTCAGTTCTCACTGTCACTGCATTTGCTTGAAAAATTCTTGATTTTCTGCTATACCAAACCCCAAAGTCCTGATAGCAACTTTACAAAATAGATGGAACAGGACCAACTGCTGGTCTTTCATAACTAGGACAAAGAAAATTGTAGTTAGCATCATTAGTAGACAAATCCTTGCTAGAAGTGCTGAGTGGCAAGCCATGACTAACATTTCCTTTCACTATCCTGTTTGCCATGTGACACATGCTGATGATGTTTGTTCATATAATGACTGTATAGAAATACAGTCAGGTCTTTCTTGGTAGAATTGATTAGAAAACTAAACTACAATTATCTTAAATAATTTTTAAAAAAAATTATCTTGAAAAACACCAAAGCTGGAGTAGAAACATAACTGAATCTCAGGATAACAGAACAGAGCCAGAGCTGGACTCATTTTATATCAGTCTTCTCAGGGGCTTGCAGACTGTTGGGTTCACAGTCTCCTACAGGAGACTGGCTTCTTTCACACAAGGGGACTTGGCACTCTTAACAACTCTACTTTTGCCCCCTAAAGAGGCTCTCATAAGAAAGAAAGTGTATAGACAGCAGAGCAATGTGTGTCCATGCTGACTGTTATTGCATAGTGTTTTAGTCATTGCTATTTACACCCTTTTCCTTCTCTAAATAGTCATTTCAACAAGGATACAATCTATGGCTCATTATATCTGTTTTCCCAGGTGTCTAGCACAGTGTTAGGTGCATCGTGAAATCACATGAAATCAACAGATTTTTATTGAATTAATGACGTTCTCTAACTTGAAGATTTATTTTGAGAAAAACAAATAGTATGAAAAATGGGGGGAAAGCATTATCTCATTTATTATTTTGTCATTGTATTTTCCCCCTTGCCTGCACTGTGTAACTAAATCTGTGAGTGCCTTGGGTTACGGGGATGTTTTATCCATCCTGCTTAACATAATCTGCAATGCAATGCCAGCACAGCACTCAATAAATAAAATATAATACTAATATATTTTCCATGAAATTTAACTATCCACTACCTCCTAACCAGAAAGGAGCTCTAATGCATGTGCCATCTTGGACAATAACTCTTTCCTGCAGGACATTTCAGGTTTTGTCAGTACTCATGACCTTTCACCTTCCATGCTGACAGCCCTGGGGACATCTGGCCAACTTGAGCTTGACTGGTGGTTCCCTCATGCTCCCTTATTTTCCATTAGGTTTCATATCTGAGATCAACCTGGGACTGCCCTGTCACAAGCCAAAAGACTTTCCTCCCATCTCACCCCTTTGCCACCTTCCTACACATTTGTCACCTTTGAATAGAGACGTGGCAAATGCCTGAGTGCAACTGTATCCATATTTACATGTAATTTGGGAATTATCACTCTACAGTGAATCACTTCATGTGTTTTCTCCCAAAACATTCAAGGTTATTTTGCTCTTACAAACATAAAAAAATATAACTGAGACAGCAAGGGCTTTTTGCTTTGCTTATAAAACATTCTAAGACAATCCGTTTACCAGTAAAATGATGGAAAATAATGACAGTTTGAAAAGTATAAGCATCATACATACGTAAAAGGATCATCATGAAGGGCTTCATCCTCATCATCTTCACATCAAGTAGGCTGAGGAAGAGGATAAAGAGGAGGGGCTGGTCTTGATGTCTCAGGGGTGACAGAGGAGGAAGAAAATCTACACATCAGTGGACCCACACAGTTCAAACCCATGTTGTTCAAAGGTCAACTGTATACTGCAATAAAAGTACTGTGATGTAGTCTCTCTCTCTCTCTCTCTCCCTCTCTCTCTCTCTCTCACCTTACCTTATTGCATGTAATATTTTCAGACTGCAATTGACCGCTGGTAACTGAAACCATGAAAGTGAAGCTGTGGATTAGCGGGCACTACTGTTGGGGTCGGTATTATCCGTGGTTTCAGATATCCACTGAGGGTCTTGGAACTGATCCCCGGGCATAAGGTGGGGGACTACTGTACTTTGTG
>CAUYSK010039609.1:0-37801 GCA_963575035.1 Avahi laniger | reverse complement strand
CCTACTGCGCTGTTCCTGTGCTGCTTTCTTTAAAAGAAAAGGGCCGGGAGCGGTGGCTCACGCCTGTAATCCTAGCACTCTGGGAGGCCGAGGCCGGCGGATTATTTGAGCTCAGGAGTTTGAGACCAGCCTGAGCAAGAGCGAGACTCTGTCCCTACTAAAAAAAATAGAAAGAAATTAGCTGGACAACTAAAAAAATGTATAGAAAAAATTAGCTGGGCATGATAGTGCATGCCTCTAGTTCCAGCTACTCAAGAGGATGAGGCAGCAGGATTGCTTGAGCCCAGGAGTTTGAGGTTGCTGTGAGCGAGGCTGACGCCACGGCACTCTAGCCCAGGCAACACAGTGAGACTCTGTCTTAAAAAAAAAAAAAAAAGATAGAGGCAGGAGGATCGCTTGAGCCCAGGAGTTTGAGGTTGCTGTGAGCTAAGATGACGCCACAGCACTCTAGCCCAGGCAACATAGTGAGACTCTATCTCAAAAAAAAAAACAACAACAACAAAAAAACAAAGATAGTAATACAGAGAAATTCCCTATAGCCATTACCCAATTTCCCCAAATGGTACCATTTTGCATAACTATAGTACAATATCACAACCAGGAAATTCATACTGATATAATCTACCAACCTTATTGATATTTTTCTAGTTTTACATGCATTCATTTGTATGTGTGTGCACTTAGTTCATTGCAATTTAAGATATGCATAGATTTCTGTGTGCACCGCCAGAGTGAAGATATAGTACAGTTCCACACAAGGATTCCTTGTGCTGCCCTTTTATATCCATAGCCACCTCCCTTCTCACCCCATTCCTAACCCCTGGCAACCACTAACTAATCTGTTCTCTATCTTTATATTTTTTGAATTTCAAGAATGTTATATAAATGGAATCATACAGTATATAACCTTTTGAAATTGGCTTTTTTACTCTCAGCATAATTTCCTTAATATACATCCAAGTTGTTTATATCAATAGTTCATTCTTTTTTATTGCTGAGTATTATTCCATGGTATGACTATACCACAGTTTGTTTAACCATTTACCCAGTGAAGGCCTTTGAGTAGTTTCCAGTTTTCAGCTACCTAAGGGTAAAGCTGTTATGAACAACTTGATTGTTTACAGGTTCTTATGAGAAATAGGAAATAAGTTTTTTTTCAGTTTTCTGGGAAAAATGCTTAAGAGTATAATTGCTGGGTCATATGGTAAGTATATGTTTAGTTTTGTAAGAAACTGTCAAACTAATTTCTAGAGTGGCTATACCATTTTACATTCCCACTAGCAATTTATGAATAATCCTGTTTTTCTACGTCCTCTCCAGCATTTGGTATTATCACTATTTTTTAAGCCATTCTGATAGATGTGCAATGTGTGTGTGTGGGTGTGTGTGTGTGTGTGTGTGTGTGTGTGTGTTGACCCTTCTCTTATTTATCTATGAGAGGAGAAATAATTTAGGTGTAGTTAATAGCAAATTGCTTTTATTAGAGGTTTCTCAAAAATATTATATAAAGACTTTATACCTTCTTTAGATAGATTATTCCTGCAGAATTGATAAACTAATTCGCCATAGCTGCTGACCTAGAGTCAGACATCTTTTTTTTTTTAAACACAGTTTAATTGAGTAAATAAATGAATTGGGCATCCCCGAACCAGAACAGGTTCAGAGAGACTCTCCAGACATCTTTATATGACAGCCTCAGACCTGGGACTTACCTGTATGGCTTCCCAGCCTGCAAATCTATACCCTTGCTTTCTGAGCCATTCTTAGTGTCCCTTTAATCCTTTCTTTTCTCTCTACAGGTCCATGCCTTACCTGTTGATTCTTAAATTCAAAGAAATATGAAAAATAATACATCAGATATTTTATTTATTTTCCTAATTTAAAAGCAAGCAAAACCTCCTTGTTTACTATGTATTCATCACCTTCAATTGGTGTCCTTTGGCTTGTAGTTCTAACTGTACCTGCTGGTCAGGTTGCAGAGGAGACTATAATTGAAGATGAAGAAGCAGCAGAGAAGTTGCCACTGACAAAGAAACCAAGAATAGAAGAGATGACAAGCAGTGTGGAGGAAAGCAAGGTAATTTTTTTAGCAGTTATGGAGAGAGAAGAAAGAATCAAAAGTCATAACTATTAAGGCCTGAACTCTTCTTCATCTTTTTGTCTATTGTCTGGATAATTTATGATCAGAAATTGTTACCTGATGGTGACTGGTTTACTTTTATAGGAAGGCAGTGAGAGAGAGCTACTACAGCATCAACTTCAGGAGGCCAATAGAAGAGCCCAGGAATACCGACACCAGCTCTTAAAGAAAGAGCAGGAAGCAGAACAGTACCGTCTTAAGCTGGAGGCCATGGCCCGACAACAGCCCAATGGAGTTGGTTTCACCATGGTTGAAGAGGTGGCTGATGTAGATGCTCTAGTAGTCACAGAGGGGGAGATGGAAGAGAGAGAGACAAAAGTGACTGGGTCAGGAGGGACCAAAGAGCCTCCTCATACTGAAGTTTCCATGGAAACTGTTTCATCTTAACATGCAAGAGCCACAACTTGCACTGTGTTCATCTTATTCCTCTTTAAAAAAAAAATACAGGCCAGGCGTGGTGGCTCACACCTGTAATCCTAACACTCTGGGAGGCCGAGGCAGGCAGATCGTTTGAGCTCAGGAGTTCGAGACCAGCCTGAGCAAGAGCGAGACTCTGTCTCTACTAAAAATAGAAAGAAATTAGCTGGACAACTAAAAATATATATATAAAAAATTAGCCGGGCATGGTGGTGCATGCCTGTAGTCCCAGCTTCTTGGGAGGCTGAGGCAGGAGGATTGCTTGAGCCTAGGAGTTTGAGGTTGCTGTGAACTAGGCTGACACCACAGTGGTCTAGACTCTGTCTCAAAAAAAGAAAACAAATACAGAAGACAAACATTGTATAAAAACCAAGAATGTCCTTAAGAAGAAAACTATAGCACGGTACAGTACTTGGGTTCAAGAAGGATCTCTATGCAAAATTCAAAGCCATATTTAGGGAACACTTCTTCTGAGGGGCCAAAAGAATAAGGACCAAATTTCTTAGCCCATATCATTGTTTTAAGCATAGAGGTAAAGGAATGCCAGGTGTCGTAGGTTGATTCTTTTTTTTAACACATTAACTGCCATGTGAGTTGTTTTAATTTACACTAGTTTTGAGCCCGAGGCCTCATGAAGCATATGTAACTCACACATATCTTCACCTTGAGAGCCGCGTGAACTTTTTCTTTTTCCTTTTCTTTCTTTTTTTTTTTTTTCCGAGACAGAGTCTCACTTCATTGCCCTGAATAGAGTGCCATGGTGTCAGCCTAGCTCACAGCAACCTCAAACTCCTGGGTTCAAGCGATCCTCCTGTCTCAGCCTCCCTAGTAGCTGGGACTACAGGCACGCACCATGATGCCCCACTAATTTTTCTATTTTTAGTAGAAACGGGGTCTCACTTTTGCTGAGGCTGATCTCGAACTCCTGACCCCAAGCGATCCTACTGCCTCGGCCTTCCAGAGTGCTAGGATTATACGTGTGAGCGCCCATGCCCAGCCCATGAACTTTTTCAAGTTGCATATGACTCATGCACAGAAAATAAAAAATAACAAATTTTTGTTACATTAGAAAGGATCATTTTGTTTTCAAAATTTTTATTCTATTTTCATAATAAAACACCATGGCCCCAAGGAAAAAAATTTTTTTTTGTAGTGTGGCAGTCAATATGTTAAATAACTGACTTTCTTTCAAAAGATTTTAAGATAACATTCCTAATACATATACACCAAGAGCCTTTAATAATTATACCATCAAGTGACCTGAAAATTTGCCTTAGATTTATGATGTATATCTGTTGGAGAAACTAATCGGGAGGAATGGGAGCCAAGCTTTGGGAAAGAAAAAAGAAATATATTCCATGTCCAGAGAAGCAGGAACTCCCAACTATCCTGAGTTAATTTCACAGAAAAGAAATTTTTGAATGCCTGACAAATTTGTATCTGCTGTGTATCCATAGCTCAGATGCCAATTTAAGAACTGAAATAGAGTTTTTAAAAACTAGAAAGGAAAAAAACTTGTTCATGTGGGAGAAGTGTATAGAAAACTAGAATCCTCCAGGCTGTGTTTCCACAGTGCTAGGAAGTGGCCAAAAAGAGGCTTGCAGGGCTATGAAACTCTGGTGTTGAGATATAGACTTTACTGTGGCTGGATTTTATAAAATTACAATCAGAAGGGTAGTCTGTTGTGAGAACAACTTGCTGCCAACATTTATTTATGTAATACAAAGCTCAAACTCTATTTTATAAAACTTTGCTGAATTTTCTAAGTGTCATTCAGAATATAAGTTTGCTTTTCTGTGGTGCTTACTCGGTACCCTCCTATGTGCAAAAAAAGGAGGAGGGAGATAAATGCTGATAATATTGTATGGTTTTATTTCCATTTGAGTTTGGATGAGTAAATTGCCCTATTTCTTTAAGCTTGGGCCTAGTACAGAGCTTTGTGCATTATAGGTGTTCAGTGTGTGTTGACAAAGGGAATAAGAACTACCAATGCCATAAAGTAAAGAACCAAAGATTCTGGCCACTTTGTCTGTCTTCCTCCCTTTTCTCCCACTAAGCCTATTCCCTCTTCCCAGAGACTTTTGGAAAGTGTTTCATTGCTGGGTTTTCTTTTTATGTTAGTATGGAGTTTTTCCCAAAGAAATGGACTATGGATGGAGAGAAAGAGAGAGGTTGTGGACAGGTTACATTACGGAGGTTATTGCCTTTGAAATTGGGCCCTCATCATTCTAGAATTGCTTGCTTGCTTGCTTGCTTTGTTATAAATTAGAAGAAGAAACCGGAGGGAGATGTGCCAAGTAAACATTTGAATGACTGTTTAGAATACGGTTTTCTTAATTAGCGATCATGGAGAAAACATGTATTTTTAATTTGGAAAAAAACTTGACAGTTAACATGGTTCTATTTACCTTGATTAGTGAAGTAATTTGCTGCAGTGTTCCAGAGGTGCAGAATCATTTTGGGCTCAAAATAGACTGAAAACATAACTCCCCAAACCAAATTTAACAAACAAAATTGGCTATTAAAAGTTTATAGGCAGAAATATCAGTTTTGAAATTAATCTTGGCTACTGGCCACCTTAGCTAAGTCTTCTCCATGGATCTGAGTACTGAGCACTTTCCAGATGATTGGAGATTATTCTGGGTTGTTGGGGAAATGCAGTGGAGTAGCCTAGGTAAGGGTGAGGATGAAATTGTGGTATCTGCTGTCAAATCATCTTGTTCCCATTTGCAATGCTTTTCTATTTTCTGAGTCCCTTTGGGAACCAGGTGCTAACAATAAGCTGCTATGTGTGGCATTTTGGAGCCTTAGCCTAACTATAAAGGAACCAAGTATCATTTTAGATATCTTTTGTTTATGTTCTTGGTGCATATGTTCACTTTAATTCCTCCCCTCTCCCTTATCCCCCCATTAAGCACGTAGAGGTTAACTCAGCAGAAGAAATCCAGGCCCAACCACCTCACTCTCTGGGGTAGTTGCTAACTGGGAGCAGGGAATATCCATCCAACACTTACTTCTGAGCATACAGTCCTCATTTTGAGGGGAACTGTTTAGGAGTTCTTCTTATTCTCTTTCTGTGGAAGCTATCATTCCCACCAAAAAAAAAATCTCTGATACAGCCAAGTCATTTTTGATGATGGAGTCTCAAAGATAGAGGAGAGGCTGGGGTAGGGAGGGAAAGAAGGGAAATACATGAAAACAGGTGGGTAGGAAAAAGGTATTCATTTTTATTTACTTGGAATAGACCTTTTAGCATCCCAGAGATGGGAAATAGGATTTGATCTCCATTTGTATTGCCATGGTGAGAATGGTAGATCAGGATGCCTTGAAGTAGTTAGAAATTAAATGTGGAATGCATTAATGGCAATACCATTTTATGGTTTTGCGTATCTTTCTGGATCAATCATGGAAGTTAGGAAAATGTTGCTTAGATCTTCTGGGTTAGAGGATCCACCTATCTTATTGGCAGGATTGGGAATCAAATAACAGGCAAGTAGTTCAACTTGGTACTTGAGGAGGAGAAACCTGGAGCTTAAAATGGTTGTCTACTTCAAGAGAAAGCTGCTTTAGCAATATCAGTATTAATGTCAGGAATTTTAGACTCTACATTTGCATTTTGGTCTTAAGCCTTTGTCCCCAAAATAGAAAGAAATAATTTTTTTTTTCAAATTGTATTTATTTATTTATTTATTTTTAGACAGGATCTTGCTGTCGCTCAGGCTAGAGTGCAGTGGCGTAATCATAGCTCACTGCAGCCTCGAACTCCTGGGCTCAAGCGATCCTTCTGCCTCAGCCTCCTGAGTAGGTGGGACTATAGCGCATGCCACCATGCCCAGCTGAAAGAAATAAATTTGAATACTTCTATTATTGTTCCTAGTTTCAGGGAAATTGGTTATAAATGTATAGATGTGCATTCCCTTCCCATCACTACCTCTGTGGGATCTCTTAATTGTAATGCCAGAGTTGAGGTCTCTTAATTGAAATATGGGCGACCTTAGCTTTAGGGGTTTTGTTTATTTTTATTTTTTATATTTAGAAATGGGATCTTGCTATGTTGCCAAGCTGGACTCAAACTCCTGGGCTCAGGTGATCCTCCCGCCTCAGCCTCCTGAGTAGCTGGGACTACAGACACACACTCGGCTGGCTTTTCAGTTTTTATGTTTTGAATTCAGTGCCTTAAAAGATGTTCTTTTGCTCTGTCAGATAGGCATTTAGTTATTTTTCATGTTGCCTTTCCCCCTTCTTCAGCCTTGTCATTGCATTATTAAAATTGGGTCTGCTCAGTAATGTTAGAAATCTCTGGCATACAAAATGATCTTTATATTGATGTAAAAGAAATGAATTGACCAGAGGGCTCTCCAGTTGGAGTTCAATTTTGTAGACTAGGGCATTTTTTATATCTCTTTGCTAAGTGTATGTTAGGGGGTACGTTTGTAAATACTTACGAATTTTCCAACTTTTCCCTTTTTTTTTTTTTTTTTTTTGAGATTCAACTCTAAAGTACCTGGTATAACCTGGAAATATTTTTATTTCATTAAACACATAGAGAGGGCTTCTTTGGATTCAAAGAAAAAGCATGGACTGAGAAAGAAAAAGCATTACTTTGGCCCTTCTCTCAGAAATGTGTTCTAATAGGAAGTACAGAAAAACCCGAGGAATAAGGCTCCAGAGAGAACCAGTACCTGGCTTTTATTTTTATTTTTTTAGAGATGAGGTCTTGCTGTGTTGCCCAGAGTAGACTGTAGTAGTTATTCACTGGCACAATCATGGTGTACTGCAGCCTTGAATTCCTGGCCTCAAGTGATCCTCCTGCCTCAGCCTCCCGAGTAGCTGGGACTACAGGCGTGTACTGCACCCTGCTAGTACCTTGCTTTAAAGGGAATTTGTTTAGCACATGTAATGACACCATGTATGCTGAAAGATTCAGAGCAGTATTAAAGGATAGAGATGGAGCTGCCCCTCCACAGGGCAGGCCTCCTTTCCACTCCTGTGGAAGCACTTTTAACTGGTACTCATAAAATATCTTACACCTCTGAACAAGAAGGAAACCCCAGATAGAGGGCCATTGTAGAAGGAACAGACTCTATACATCTACTTTCCCAGTTTAGAAATAATCATTTTGAAAAATGATGATCATTTTGAAAAAGCTTTGTGGCTCTCTCCTAACATTATAAACTTCCAGAGCTAGAAGATTTCAGGCATAGAGTGAACTCCTCTTCACAGAAGTTTAATATTGAGCGGGAATCAGTTTTTGTCCTAATTCATTGGAGAAGGCTTCCTATTCTGTACTTCTTACGCAGACCCACCTCTAGATGGCTAGAAAAGGAGCTTTAGAATGGAATATATGTCATGACCACCTGTATGCATTCTAGGTTCTTATCTGTCTCCATTTTATGTGATGAATCTTTCCCTCTTCTGAATTAGTACTCTATTTCCTATGCCAATTTACTGAACGAGAGACCAGGAGCAAGAAGGATGTGAATTGGAATTAAATAGCTTTGAGCCTCTGGTGCTGCCCTTTCGTTATTTTTACTTTTTCATATTTTAGCCTCTCTAGGATTGGGAGTAGGGTGACATTCCAAGACTCCACAGTAGTAACTGGCTTGTTAATGGCAGGAAATTCCCTATTTCTTCCCCCTCCTGCTTTTGTGACCCATTGTTTTTACCTCATTGAGTCTTTCCGAAGTACTAGAACTTAGTAGGTCATTTCTAATTTCTGAGCCTTGTCTTTTCTCTCTCAACTCCCCTCCTTTCCTCCCGTATATTTTCTGTTTATCCTGAGGAGATCTGTTTCTGAACATTAATCTAGGTCACATTTTATATCCTGTGCTTCCCAGTTGGTTTCAGGCAGCCGTTCTATCGATAATAATGGTAGCAACACTCTTTCCTCGCTTTGCCCATGTGCTCTCCTTTTGCCAAGGCAATTTATATGTGTGTTGGGGGCAGGTGGGGGGTAATGTGCCTAGATTGTTCTTATAATGTCCTCAGTTTTTCAGGTTGTCTGACAGCTTTATATACAGTATGTTTTTATGAAAACTTAAATATACTTCTTTATTTAGCATAAAATAGGGTTTGATTCTGATGAATAAGTTCATGTGTGTGTATGAGAATTTGTATGTATATATACTTATACAGATCTATATTACATATACAATTTTTGTACTATCATTTAAAATAAAGATGTTTCTTAATAAAATGTCAAAGTCTTACCACTTCAGGGTGTCACTGAATTTTTTTTTATCTCCTGGGAAAAAATTTTATCTACTCTCTGATTACAGATAAACCTCAAGAACATTTCCCTACCTGACTGAGCAAACTACAGGGGTAGGGTAACTCATTCACACCCTCTGCCTTTCCTTATCTGGCTACCCACCCCTCAGTCTGGTTGGTATTCCTGACAGGCAGAGCAAGTTAAGGTAAGAATTGAAGTGGGAATGGAGAGAGCTTTTTGACTGGCTTATTAAATGTACATTTTCCTTCCTTCTCTCTCATACCCCACCCCCTTCCCTAAAAGCAAACAAGCAACAGATGAAAACAGTAGCTGAAAAAAATGATTCAGTGTTTTGTGTGGGAGTAAGTCAATGCTGAGATATAGGGGGAAAAAACATCAGGCTCAGGGAGACTTGGAAAGAGTGGCTTCTCAGCTATTCTTGGTTATGGGGTGCTTGCTGCTATCTCAGTCTAAATTCAGCACACATTTATTAAGAAAATACCAGGAGCAGTCTAGTAGTAGCACAATCCCCAGTGAGAGCCAGCGGTGAATGGACTGATTTGGCTAGCTAGGTGGGTGTCCCCATCTAGTATATAGTGTTCTCAAAAGAAGCTCCATTGGCAATAAGGATGGCTTTCTTTAAAAAAAAAAGAAAAAAAAGGCTGGGCGCGGTGGCTCACGCCTGTAATCCCAGCTCTCTGGGAGGCCGAGGTGGGCGGATTGTTTGAGCTCAGGAGTTCGAAACCAGCCTGAGAAAGAGCGAGACCCCATCTCTACTAAAATTAGAAAGAAATCAATTGGACAACTAAAAATATATAGAAAAAAAATTAGCCGGGCATGGTGGAGCATGCCTGTAGTCCCAGCTACTCGAGAGGCTGAGGCAGTAGGATCGCTTGAGCCCAGGAGTTTGAGGTTGCTGTGAGATAGGATGACGCCACGGCACTGTAGCCCAGGCAAGAGAGACTCTTGTCTCAAAAAAAAAAAAAAAAGGAGGATGATACCAAGGCCAAACACATAAAAGCGTCTGTATTCAACAACTAGAACCTCAAGGCAAGCTCTCAAAGTCAGTATTTAGGAAACTAGACAACTACCATGTACTAGGCTACATGTAGATAATTGCTTTTTGGTAAATACATACAGTCAGAAAATACTGTGCATATATCAATTACAAATTACTTCTGACAGGTACCTCATAAATATATATACGGTCTTGGCTGTGCTGAGGGAAGAAGAGCAGGAACTTGAGCCTTCAGAAGCAAAGAACTGAAAGACCTATTGAATTAAAGTCCTGATGAGAGATATCATTAGGAAGATGGGAAGGTTGGAGGGAACTAGAGAGAGAGGAATCTAGAGTTCTCTGACGGGTGATATTCTTAAATGATGGGAAAAATCATGAACTAGGACAACTTTCCTAAGATTTTCTTTTGCTGTAAAAGAGAGCCCTCTACTTCAAGGAGATCAATAGCAGAATATGTAGGAGAAGACTGAAGTGACTGACTAGCAAACCTAGTGATAACTACACCTATGTAGGTTTTGTGCAAGATGTCTGATAGCTAACAGAGTATAAGTTAACAATATAGGGGACCTCTGAGCAAAAGTGTGGGGCTGCTCCTATAACCAGTCCTAAAGTTTAAGGAATTTATTACTGTAAAGGAAAGCGACGTTTGGGAGAGGGTCCAATTTTTTTTAGAGACAGGGCTGTGTCACCCAGGGTGGAGTGCAGCGGCACAATCAATAGCTCACTGTAGTCTTGAACTCCTGGGCTCAAGCAATCCTCCTGCCTCAGCCTCCTGAGTAGGTGGGACTACAGGCATGTCCACCATGCCCAGCTAATTTTTCTTACTTTTTGCAGACACAAGGTCTTGCTGTGTTGCCCAGGCTGGTCTTGAACTCGTGACCTCAAGTGGTCCTCCCTCCTCAGCCTACCAAAGTCCTGGGATTATAGGCCTGAGCCACTAGCCTAGCCACAATGCCCAGCCTCAGTATTATAAATAATAACAATAGCTATCATGCTTTAGGCTTTTGCTACATGTCTAGCAATGAGATAGGCACTTTACATGCACACATACATACCTGTCTTGCAAGGTGGGTATCATCCTCATTATATAATTGCAAAAACAGGTTTGACTGTGCCTAATCATGCACTTGTAAAAATTGTTCTCCATTCTAAAACTACAGTTTCTATATCAAGTTAATTAATTAGTGTTCTTTCCTCTGGAGTTTGCCCTTTTGTCCGAAGGGCAAACTCCCTTCACTTGGCCTTGGGGAGTTTAAATTGTCTCACTGCATTGAAGAAACTGGGAAGAAGCCTGAGTATGGTGGCTCTTACCCATAATCCTAACACGCTGGGAGGGAGAGGCTGCAGGAGGATTGCTTGAGGCTGGGATTCAAGACCAGCCTGAACAACACAGAGACAGCAAGATCCTGTCTCTACAAAAAATTTTTAAAAATTAGCTGGGTGTGGTGGCATGTACCTTTGGTCCCAGCTACTTGAAAGGCTGAGGCAGGAGGATCACTTGAGCCTGGGAGTTTGATGTTGCAGTGAGCTATGATGACGCCACTGCACTCTAGACCAGGCGACACCAAGACCCTGTCTCAAAAAAAAAAAAAAAAAAAAAAAGTCACTGTTCCTGTCAAGGCAATCTCCCCCTCCAGGTTCTAGTAACCACTACCTCCCTTTGTCTTTTCAGGCCTAAGGCAGTTATTAGCCTCCAGTTACTGACCTATCCCTTGCCCATTCCTTTTAAAAATAGCCCTTCAGTGGCTGGTCCCAGTGCAGTGGTGTTTACAACTAATTGATCACAATCAGTTACAGATTCCTTTGTTCCTTCTCCACTCCCACTGCTTCACTTAACTAGCCTTTAAAAAAATAAAATAAAATAGCCCTTCATTATTTGAGCACTCTTTGCTGTTGGGACTCTGTTCAATATATCTGGTAAATGTAGGTGTTTAGATTCATAAACTTCACGTTTTATCCATGTACTTGAACCTTACTCTCATACATATAACCTTAAATTCTTATGAATCATAGTTCTGAAGGGTCAACTGCTGGATTCAGAAGCAGCGAGAGTGACTCATACCTGTGTGGTTCCCAAGCATGGGGATGACGGTGGCATCAACAAGACATAAATCTGAGAAATAATAATAGCTCAGGCCCCTGTGACTTAGGCCTCAAAGAACCCAAGATGCTGAACAGCTTTTCAAGCTTTGTGACTGCAGAACCTTCCGTGTTTCAGGTCCCCAAAGCCTAACACAAGCTGATGGACTCTGCCTACTGGGGCCCTAGTTTCTCCATAACCTCCCAGAATGCCTCTGAGAAATCAGCTTAGAAATCCCTGAGGATAATGACTGTATCTTTCTGTTGGCACATTCTGATTTTTCTAAAGATAAAGTTTAGCTAATATTCTGATTTTTTAAAAAGACTAGTGACAGATTCCTTTTCATTTTTCTTTTTAAATTATTCCCACCTGGTAGGAGTACCTTTTTTTTTCTTTCTTTCTTTCTTTCTTTTTTTGAGACAGGGTCTCACTCTCACCCAGGCAAGAGTGTAGTGGCTTCATCATAGCTCACTGCAATCTCAAACTCCTGAGCTCAAGCAGTCCTCCTGCCTCAGCCTCCTGAGTAGCTGGGACTACAGGCATGCGCCACCAAGTCTGGCTAGTTTTTCTATTTTATTGTAGAGACAGGGTCTCACTTGTGCTCAGGCTGGTCTCGAACTCCTGGCCTCAAGCAATCCTCCCACCTTGGTCTTCCAAAGTACTGGAATTACAGGTGTGAGCCACTGTACCTGGCCAGAGTCATTAACCGAGTTCATCTTTATCCCTCTATTGACAGTGACAACAATTTCTTAGAATTCATCCCCTTAATTTATTATTCACTACTCACTGCCAGGAAGAGGTATTTCTTGAGTATGAATTAACGAACTGCATTCTTGGTAGTAGCGTATTTTGGGCAAAGAGCCGTCCCACAAAGCATTTAATTTAAGCCTATATATTTATATGGTGCTTTACAAATACCTGTTGGCATATGTTCTTTCCATCCTTACAGAAGAAACTGAAGCTCCAAGAGGTTAATTGAACTTGCCAAGGTCACAAACAAAACAAGTGCTAGAGTCCAAGGACTGCTGCTCTCACTGACATAGCTCTCAGAGCTCTCCACTAGCTCTGAGAGTCTAGTTTAGACACTCTTGGCTAGAGAAGTCACCAAACTCTTTTTTTTTTCCCCGAGACAGAGTCTGGCTCTGTTGCCCTGGCTAGAGTGCCGTGGCGTCAGCCTAGCTCACAGCAACTTCAAACTCCTGGGCTCAAGTGATCCTACTGCCTCAGTCTCCCAAGCAGCTGGGATTACGGGCATGTGCCACCATGCCCGGCTAGTTTTTTCTATGTATATTTTTAGTTGTCCAGCCAATTTCTTTCTATTTTTAGGAGAGACAGGGTGGGGTCTTGCTCTTGCTCAGGCTGGTCTCGAACTCCTGAGCTCAAACAATCCGCCCGCCTCGGCCTCCCAGAGTGCTAGGATTATAGGCGTGAGCCACCGCGCCCGGCCACCATACTCTTATATATACTAATAAATGAACATCCTTTACAATAAAACTACAACCAGGACTTTAAACTCTAAATTGCCTCTCCCTGCAAAGAATTAAAGATTAAATTTCTATTGTCATGTACTTGTCTTTTGGATCTATATTGAAACCTGAGGATCATTTACCCCTTTCGCTTGTGACCATCTTCAGGGCAAGAACTATATTGGTGAGATTTGTCTTTCAGAGGACTGTGAAGGGATGCAGTCTTGAAATTTTTGTCCTTGCTTTAACATTGTGGTTTGAAGAAAATAATGAAGTGACTGAGAAGAATCTCCACTGCTTCCTTCCTCTTCTGTTCTTTCTAGGAAACTAGCACTGGCCCCAAAGCATCTTGGTTTTAAGTAAGGCCCAAGGAGGGAAAAACTGAGGCCTAAAGGACCACTCCAATCGGTGAAACAAGCTCCGAACGCAGAGGTTAGACTCTAGAGGTCAACCAAATTTGGCCAAAAAAGCTTAACTGAAGTGAATGTTCAGAGGGTGTTTCACAACCTTAAGAGTAAATCTACAAATGCAGGTTGTAAGGGTGCAAATGGAAACGGGTTGCCCGAGAAAAGCAGAGGGTACAGTTAGTAACAGCCTAAGTGCTGAGCATGGAGGAATCACTTTCTCCCCTCAGAAAGCGTTTGAACGTTACTCGAGCCTCTCGACCCCATTTTTCAGATGAGGAAACGGAGGCTTAGAGCAGACTTTTGAACTAGGGACAATCTCAGGGTTCTCACCAAATTGTTCTCAGCAGTTTCCCGCCGAGGTGATTTACGTAGCAAACTGGGAGAGGGACTTTTGAAGCTTCCTTAGCTGCACGGCCCGACCCCCAGGCGGAGCCTGTGGGAGAGTGGCCCGGGGCTCGAACTGGGCAGGTACTCCCGCCTCGCGCTGGCGAAAAACCTGCCTTGTAAATCCGCACAAGAGGCCAACGCCTGCGCGAGGCCTTAGGCGTCCTTACAGCTAGGGCGGTGGGCGGGGCAGGTGGGCCCGTCTGCCCCTCCCATTGTGGTTCCGGGGTAACGGACAGGCATCTTCAGCCAGCCCTAGGCCGAGTATGGGAGCATCGGCCACACGTTAGCAGATCCCCCGCGCGCGGGGCTCGAGTGCGGCTGGGAGGCTCCTCCAGGGGCTGCGCATGCGTGTGATGAAATACGCGCTCTCGACACCTCCTCCAGCTATCTGAAGGGGAACTGCTCCGTGCCTCCAATAGGGCTGAATCCTTTGCAGGTTTTTTGCAGCCTACCTCTCAAGCGACCAAATTCTTCCAGCCAAATCCTCCTTAGGACAAGATTACCTGATGTGAAACTTAAATCACTTACGCTGCAGCTTCATTTTATTTCTCAAAAAATTCCCTCCCCCACCCTCCATCTCATAGAATAGGCCATAAAAAAAAGTCCCTCACCTCAATCCAGAAACGAACTTCGAGTGCCTTCCCTAACCCCACCTAAACTCTACCGTTGGTCTCCTGGGCCCTGGCTCATCTCAACACCATTTCTTCGCTCGGCTCCTTCAGGAAACCTTTCCTGATTAGCCCCGGTGGGACTGCACCCGCCCCAATTACTCGGGAGAGAGCGCTAGGCCAAGGAGGCAGAGATCCAGGGGCAAAAGCGACCAGAGCTATAGAGCCGACCGATTCCCGCTCCTCCCCCTCCCCTACCGCGAGTAAAGTCAGGCAGCGAGCGGCTCGGGGACGCAGCTGTATTGGGAAGCAGAGGCTCCTACACAGTAGGAGGAGGCACGTCCCAGTCCCAAGAGGCCCGAGAACTCTACACAACGCGCGCGTGGCCCCAGCCCCGTCCGTCCGCCATGCGGCCCGCCTGGAGCCCAGTCCGTGGAGGAAGCCCAGACGGGCGAGTTAAGGCAGCTTGGCTGGAAAGGAGGGAGTGGGTGTCTGCCAGTTCCCCCCGAAATGCTGGCTCACTGAGGGGATGAGCTTCTCACCTCCCACTCCTCTCTAGGGCAGGGGGAAAGACAGTCGACAGTCAATAAATAAACCCGAGGCAAGAAGGGACCTCGGGAGACTCTCAGAGTCCAGGAAGACTGGAGGTGCGGTACAAGAGAAGGGGAGGTGATGTGTCCTTGAAGAAGCGTCCCTGCTTACGGCCTTTGTGGACACGGGCCTCAGGACCTCCACTGAGGCCGTGGGGACAGCTCCCTTTAAAGGTTAAAATGGCTGCCGTTAGGGACGGCCGGATGGGAAGAGGGCCCGACGAGAGGAGGCTTCGGGGACAACTGGGGTTTCTCGATGTCCACCCTCTTCAGGGCGCGGCCCCGGTACCCCTCAGGCCGGCCCAGGTATAAGAGGTGCCTCCCGGGACCTCCGGAGTACCTGGAGGGGCCTACTGAGGGGACTCGAGTGAGCAGGGCAGGGGGCGCACGGTGCGTGGAGAAGGGCAACCTTCGACTCCCTCCGACCCCTAGCCGGGGAGCAGGCGCGGAGAGCGCAGGCCGGGTGGTGGGAGGCGGGCGCTTCCCCTCGGGGGGCACATCCAGCCTCAGGGGAGGGGCACATTCCCGGGGAAGGGGGCTGGAACCGGCAAAGAGGGTGGGCATGGGGGCAGGCTCAGGCGGCAGCGCCCGAGAGGTAAAAGGGGCCGGGGGCTCCGCCCCCTTCCTGGGCGGCTGGGGGCCGTGCAAGTAGCGCAGCAGTTCCTCAAGGGTGGTGACTTCCACCGCCTGCCCCGGACAGCCGGGCGGCGGCGGCCTCACCAGCACGCGGGGCACAGGGCCCCCAGCTGCGTTCCCTCCCCGCGCACGGCCCGGGCCCTCCTTGGCGTTGTTCCCGTTCTGGTTCCACTCCCAGGGACCCCCAGCGACGCGGAGGTGCTTGACTGGCAGCTCTGGTGTGGACTCCGGGGTGGGCAGGCAGGCCAGCTCCGGTGGGGGTACGGCCTCGGAAGGAGGCAGGAAGGTAGTGTAGAGCTGTGGCGTCAGCGCCGCGTCTCCGTCCTTGGACGGCGGCGGGGGCTCTGGGCCCCCACCGTGTAGCCGGGCCAAACTGCGAAGGGAGAGAGGGCGCGGGAGCCCCGGAGTCTCGATGTCCTTGCCCCGACGTCGGTGGGCGTGGCGACAAGCGCAGGAGACCAGGAGGCCAGAGACTGAGGCGCCCAGGGCGAAGGCTGCGGCCACACAGGCCAGGAGGAGTGGGATGGGCACGGAGCGGGAGGCCGAGGCTGGGGGGAAGTCCCGCACGCCTGAGAAGGAGGAGGGAGGCTCAGCCAGGCGCAGGCGGTGCGCGGGACGGTGCTGGGCCTGGAGGGTGCAGCAGTTTCCGAGGTCTAACGTCGACTCACCTGCTGCTATTTGGCTTCACTCCCACAGCCTCGACCTTCCTCAGGATTCACCTCCCCTGACCCCTCAACACAGCCCATCACACTGCAGCTCACACACAGGCTAGAGCTTGGGCCTGGGGAGTCCCCATCCCAGTTCTGGACCCTGTAGCCATGCCAAGAGCAAATGCCAAACTGTCAGTGCAGAAGGGGTGGGGCTGGGATCCCCAGTTCTGGGGAGGGAGGGCTCCAAATAGGCGTTAGTGAGCACCAAACACCAAACACAGTGAGGCCCTTAGAATTCTCCAAGAATCAGCAGCCAGCACTCCCTGCTGTCCCTCCCAGGTAGCCCCCTTACCCTGAGTATGAGCTCCAAGAGTGGAAGACTGGGGCCAGGGGTGGGCATCACTGGGGGGGCTGGGGGTCCCAGGGGAAGGGCCAGGACCCAGAAGCGCTGGTAACACAGACCAGGTCAGAGCCAGTGAGGTTCCTGATCTCCACCCCTGACGCCCATCCAGGGGTCCTTCCTCCCTCCTTTGGAACCCAAGAGTCCAGAACTCCAGCCTCTATTTTCCTCTGGGCGTGGAGAAGGGCTCACCATGCAGGACATTCTTTCATTTATTTGTTCAAAAACTATTTTTTAAATACCCTACTGTGTGCCAAGCACTGAGCTATATGCTGAGTATTTGGAGGATGTCGACCGTTTTCTGAGACTCAGGGTGTTCAGGGCGCTGGTCTGCTGCTGCCACAGGGCACAGACTTGGGTGTGTAGGCTAAGCAGGGGAAGGTGAAATTGGGACAAGAAAACTCACCATAGGCGGAATCCCCCGGGCCAGACTGACTCCCAGTAGCTCCATCTATGAAGGGAGAGAAAGAGTGAAGCTTCAGGGGGAAGCTTCATGAAAAACTGATGGGGGTGGCTGTGCCTCCGAAGGAGAAAAAGAAAAGCCCACACCTGGGATGGTATCTGTGGCCATCATGGCCGTGTGCAATCCGGCTGCGGCTGCGTGCAGCCACCCCTTCACTTTACCTTGGCAGTCACCATGGTCCGTGGATTCCTGCTTCCCAGCCCGATCCACATCGGTCCTAGGAGGAAAAGGAAGGGGCTCGATGCAGTTCGACACTTTGTCCCCATCTCCCACCCTGGCCCTCAGTTTTCTCTCTTAGTTGTGAGGAATTTTATCCTCAGGAGATCCAGGAGCCTCTCACTTACCCACCAGGTCCCCTGATATCCACGCAGCCTCTGGAGCTATGCCATCCACAGTAAGGGTCCTGAGAAGCCAGACAGCTCCTAGGGAAAACTGAGTCATGTGAGACTGGGACCCCCTCCACTCACGTTCCATTCTGCTGCCTCTTCTACTCTCACCGTGGCTTACAGGAGGCTCCCAGCCCGATATTCCTATCCCGCCCACCCTAATCTCTACTCCACACTCTGGTTGCTGCCCACCTTCAACCATCCCTACATTTCCCTGCCAACTCCAAGATCTATATTTCTGTGCTCCTGCTGGCCCAGGCAGGGCCTGGCCTCAGGCCCCTCTCACCTCTGACAGGCCCCATGGCGGGCACACCGGCTGAGAGGGAGGTAGACGATACAACCAGAAAAAGCCACAAAGAGCCTGTGACCCTCAGTGTCCAGCTCCAGCCCTATGATCCGTCGTGCTGTTTGTGTTGCCCGTTTCCCACTGCACCTAGGGTGAGGCCATAAGGAATGAGAAGTGGAGCAAGCAAGGCTACTATTTTCCTAGTGACTTGGAGAACAGAAAGTGGGAAGATGCACAAGTATCTGAGCACAACCCATAAACCACCAGGCCCTACCACACTGCCCACATCTTCTCACCAAGCCTTTCTCTACCCCGGAGGTCCTGTCCCGCAAAGCCAATGTTGGAGTTCCTAACCCATTCCCACATCCCCATCTGCCACCTCCCATCTCATCCCTGCTCTGCAGGGGGCCTGCCCTCCAAGGGCCTCACCGGGAGGGGCTGTAGGCATCGATCTCTTCCAGTAGGATGGACTCAGGTTCCCCAGATCGCCCTCCAGGGGGCAGCACCTTCAGCACTGTCCCATCATCGGAGCCAAGGAACATGACTGTATGGTTACCGTGGGGACCAGCCATGCCATCCACAGCTACCTGGGTCAGGAGGGCCCTGAAAGAATAGGCCTCAGGTCAGGGTAACCTGCCTAGTGGAAGCCTGAACATTTCAAGGAGAGCCCAGGTGTCCTGGTACCCACACCTGCACCGTTCCCCCACACCTTAGGGCTCCCTTCTTAACTCCCTCCTTTCTACTCTCATGGTTCTTCCTCCCACCCATGTGATATACCTTGTGAGGCTGGAGACAGAGGAGAGTGGCTGAGGGCAGGAGGGTGCAGGTTAGTGGTTTTTTAGCTCATACCTGCTAGTGAGAGTGAGGAGAGGCTGATGGGTGGCAGGTGGCACAGCAGGGTCCAGCAGTGGGTGAGCCTTGATGAAAGTCAGGACGTCATCAGGGAGGTCTCGAGAAGATGAGAACAAGGCAGCTCCACCTACTCCTGCACAGGATCCTGGCCTGGTGGGCACGGGAAAGGGCTGCCTTAGGGCAGGGATCCTGGGCTTGGTTCAGCTCTATGCCTCCCGTCCTCCCGCCCCCACCACTGGTCCCAGACACGATTGGTGAGCCTCGCCCAACCACACACATACACTCAGGCCACTGCGTCCCTTCCCTGTTGCAGCGCTTCAGTCCCACTGCCAACCCACTACAGCTCCCTCCCAGGCCTTGGACGTCTTACCCCCTCCTCACAATCCCATCTTGTGAACAGACACTGCTTGCTTCTGTCCCCACAAAAGCCACCCCATCCTGGGTACCTGGGTGAAGGGACCCTGTCCTCAGACACAGGGGTCCAGGCCCCATCCAGACTCCTCTGCTCCTTGAACTTGCCCTCAAACCCATGCTCAATATCATCCAAGTAGAAGGCACAGACTGCAGAGCCAGGGATGCTAGGGGAGCCAAAAAAAAAGTGGGCTAGATGTTGAAAGGAACCACACAACTCCCAGGTAAGAAGAGGTGGCTGCCCTTCGTGCACCATGTTAGGAGTAGACTGTGGGGAAAGGCAGCCACTGGGTGCCATGCTAGGAGAAAGGAAGGTGGGCAGGACAGCAATCTGGCTTTGCTTGGAGCTTTCCCCTCACTGTCCCCATGAGTGGGCTTTGAGAGTTTGGATGCTTGTCGGGGAGGGCACAGGTCAGGTCACACTAGTCAGCTGACCAACCTACTGGTCTGTACCAACCTATTAGTCTGGGTGGTGAAGACCCCAAAGAGAGCAGAGCGGCCATGCAGGTTCACAGGCCCAGTCAAGGCCTGTAAGACGTCAAAATAGAAGGTAGAGTCCCCAGGGACAGAGCAGTTAAGCCGCAGCTTCAGGAAGGATGTCCAGTGGCGGTCCAAGGCCCGGGGCGAGCCACCCATGTCACGTTTACATACTCGGGCTACACGGGAGAACTGCACCTGGGGGAAGAGAGCGGGGAAGAGAACAGTGAAAGAGAGCCGCAGGGCCAGCTGCGTGACAGCAACGTGGTGAGAGACAAATGTGAAGGTCACAGCAAAGGAAGGGCATGGTGTGGTGGGTCAGCTTGGGTCACGGATGAGGGACACAGCAGGATGTGGGGGCAAAGGGCTGGGGCTATTCCAAGTTGGGGGGATTGTGTTGTGAAGATTAGGGTCAGGAGCTCTCCTTCAACTCAGACGGGCTCCTCAGGATCCAGCAGAACCCTCCAGATACCCACCCCGGGTGCCCGCATCCTTACCCTCCCCAGCCGGGCATCCTCCACAGAGACCTCTCGGAAGAAGAAGTAGACATGGTCTCCGTGCTCCAAGGCATGGACAAAGTGTGGCTCTAAGGTGGGAGTGACAGGAAGGGGCGTGGAAGAGTATCTATAGCTGCCCACAAGCTCCTGGCCCCGTCCGCCTCTCCCCACTGCACACACACACACACACACACACTACCACGCAATCTGCCCGCTCCCCACCACAGTCCTCCCTCGGCACCTCCTCCCCAAGAACAGTCTCCCTCCTCCAGACCTTCCCTGACCTCGGAGCCACTTGGAGTCGTACTTGGCAGAGCGGAGTGGGGGCCGAGGCCCAAGGCTTCTGTAAACTACAGCGTCACTGGCCTGGAAATCCGCAGCCGTGGCTGAGTACAGGCTGCCCTCTGGAGGGGTCAGGAGGGTGGGGTCAGAGGAGGGCTCAGGCATCTGTATCTGCCTCTTCTCGGGCCTCCCACACCCCTGCCTAGGCCTGGCCCTGGCCCCTCCATCAACCCTCCTCTCCGGGGCATCGGGAAAAGACCCAGTTGGGAAAGGAGCTAAGGTGGGAGCTCTCTCCAGCCACATGCCTGCTTCTCACATGCCCACGCACACCTGCAAAGATGGCCACGCTGGACTGGGTGGCATCAAAGGGGCATCGAGCCTGCCCACTCAGCTCTTCACCCTCCTGCTGCAGCGAAGTTATCTGGGGGCAGAGGGAGCAGGTTCCTGGAACCTCAGGGTCTTGGGAGTCTGACTCCATAGCCCACTCCCTTATGTCCCCTTGCCTCCTTCCCCAACCCCTTCTGGACCCCTGCATTCTGGGCACTCCCATGCCCTGACCCCAGTTCCTGCTCCCTTCCCATGGAACTGATTGCCCATCATGGGTTCTCCCCCCAACTCCCATCCTGACCCCCGCCCTCTCCTTTGTACCCCATAACTGCGGCACACAGGGCTGAATGAGTTCGTTCCACAGGCAAGGAGCATCTGGGAGTCCCAGGGAACAAGAACACGAATGTAGTTGTAGCATTCGTCCTAGAGAACCCAAAGTTCTGGGTCAGTGACAGGGTCCTTGGGACTGGGACTAGAGGGTAACAGAAGGAAGGCTACTACTCTTGAGCCAGTCAGAGCAAGGTGGGATAAAGTCCCAAGTAAGCTATTTGTTAGCCCTGCGGCCTTGGCTAAGTCCTGTGGCTTCTCTGAGCCTTACTTTTCTCTTTTTTGAGACATGTAAAGGAAACTAAAAATGATCAATTCTCTTTCCTTCCCATTTTCCTCTGTGGCCTAGGATGGGAAAAGTGGGAAGGAAATTGGGCATGGTAGAGGACCAGTTGGACAGAGCCTGGAGGCAGGGGAATCCTCCTTCCCTCCAAATTCTCATTCTACTCACCGTCAGCTTTCCCCGTACAGCACAGTTCTCCACATCTTGGCTCCTCCATGTTAGATACTGAAGGGAGAAGGAGAAGAAATCATGGGGCAACCTGGATCCCTCCTCACTATGGCTCCTTTTGAATCCTTCTTCCCACCCATTTGACCCCCATTAGATCCTTCCCAGCCTCATCTCCATGCGTGCACCTCCTCCCACACAGCCCCTCACCTTGTTGGGCACCAGCCCCTCTCCTTCTTCTTGGGCTTGAAGATCGAAGGAGAAAACATGATCCCTGAAAGGGTAGGTAAGGAGGAGTGAGCACCAAGCCAAGGCACCCCACCTGAGCTCCCACGGTCAGCTGTTCCAGCACAAACAGTGCAGACCTCCTGTCCTCTGTCCTCCCTCCTTACTCCATGCCTTGGCATTTGTGCTCTGGGTCCAAGCATGTCCATGTCCCACCTGCATGTGTCCCCTGCAAGATGCTGCAGTGGCCATGCAGGTCCCATGTCTGCCCAGGAGCATGCATGTCTGCCCCACAACTGTGCCACGGTCAGTTTACCGGGCAGCCACTAGCAAGGTCCGGTTCAAGGTCAGGAATCTCTGAAAGTCCAACCCAAGTTCTGCAGCCACAGCATCATCCTCCAGGCCCCGGAACCAGGATAATGGGGAAGTACCTAGAGGACACAGAGAGGGCCAGCTAGGTTACCACACGTTTCCCCCCAGAAGAAACCCAGCCATGGACAGAGTGGCTAAGTGATAATAGAGGTGCCTAAAAGCTATTAATAAAAATAATACCAGTAACACTGAGTGCTTAATCTGTGCCAAGCACAATGCTAGCACTTCAGATGTGTTGTCTCGTTTTAATACATTAACCGCATGAGTAATGTACTAACCTGGGCTCCATTTTGCAGATGAGGAGCCCGAGGCTCAAAGCCATTAAGGAATTTGCATAAGTTTATTTAGCTTGGAAATGGTAGGCACCAGGATTCAGATCCAGGACCTTCTGCCTCCAGAGCTGAGCCTAGTCCCTTCTTGGAACTGCCTTAGGGCCAGCAATTTCCTTGTAGCCTACCTTGTGCACTGTCCCATCTGGAGCATTTGCAGCCCTCTCTGCACCCTCCCCTCAAGGCTCAGCATAGGCCACCTCAGCCCTCCAACCTTTCTGCCTCCTCTGACCAATTCCAGCTTCCACCTGGCCTCATCATGGCAACTACAATCATTGGTGCCCAGAGGGAGCCCGGAGTTCAGGGATGGGTGACTTAACATTCTTAATGTGCTCGGAACTACTTCTGGCACGTGTTCACTATTCTTATCTATCCCTCAACAATTACTCCCACTAACCCAATTTTTTTTTTTTTTGAGACAGAGTCTCACTGTGTTGCCCAGCTAGAGTGCCGTAGCATCATCCTTGCTCACAGCACCTCAAACTCCTGGGCTCAAGCGATCCTCCTGCCTCAGCCTCCCGAGTAGCTGGGACTACAGGTATGCGCTACCATGCCTGGCTAATTTTTTTCTATGTATTTTTAGTTGTCCAGCTAATTTCTTTTCTATTTTTAGTAGAGACGGGGGTCTTGCTCTTGCTCAGGCTGTTTCGTACTCCTGAATTCAAACAATCCGCCCACGTCGGCCTCCCAGAGTGCTAGGATTACAGGCGTGAGCCACCGCGCCCGGCCCCATTAACCCAATTTTAAAGTTCGTCCATCTTTAAAATTACTCTAAACCCTACATATGTAATAGGAACTACAAATAAATTTTTCTTCTCAGGAAAAGTGGGTTTGTGGTTTCTATAATGGTAGGACCTAGGCTTACTAGTGGTACAAATGGTAGAGAGGGAGGTAAGAGGTATTGGGAACCACTGAACTAATCCCAACCTTCATTTTGTAGCTAAGAATAATAGCAAACATATAAAAAGCATTTACTTTGTGCCAGGCAGTATTGCCAGCACTTTACATGCATTATTTCATTTAATCCCTAAATTCCCTAAATCATTCCATAAAATAGAATACTCGTTTTTTTTGTTTTTTTGTTTGTTTTAGGTCTTACTATGTTGCCCAGGCTGGAGTGCAGTGGCTATTCACAAGTGTGATTATAGTGCACTGCAGCCTCCGATTCCTGGGCTCAAGCGATCCTCCTGCCTCGGTCTCCCAAGTAGCTGGTATTGGTACTATAGGATACTGGTACTATAGGATAACTCCAGCCTAATTGACTTAGAATACTATTATTATTATTATTATTATTTTGGAATACTATTATTATCTGCATTTAGCAGATGAGAAGACCAAGGCAAAGAGAGGTTAAATAACCAAACCAAAGTCACACAGCTAGTGAGCAGCTAAGCAGGGATTCAAACCTGTTAAGATTTGGTCTGGCTGAGAATCTATGTTCTTTTTTTTTTTTTTTTTTTTGTCACTCAGGCTGGAATGCAATGACACTAACATAGCTCACAGCAACCTTGACCTCCCAGGCTCAATGGATCCTCCCACCTCAGCCTCCCCAGCAGTTGGGACTACAGGCATATACCACCACACCTGCCTAGTTCTGAAATTTTTTGTAGAGATGCTGTCTTGCTATATTGCCCAGGCTGGTCTTGAACTCCTGTCTCAATCAATCCTCCAGCCTTGGCCTCCCAAAGTGCTGGGATTACAGGCGTGAGCCACCACACCTGGCCAAGTCCATGTTCTTAAACACCAAATGATGCTGTTTCTAAGTGAAGAAACCAGGCCAGGATGAGAAACAACTGACCAGAGGTGTCAGCTCACTCTGTCTCCCCTCCTTTGTTGGTCAGGCTCTTAGCTTCCTGGAAGCTGAGAGCCTTCCTGCACCTTGCCTCACACACATGGGGTGTCAGTCTCTAATGGCCCACAGAGAGGGGGCACGGTAGGTTCTGGGGCACTCACCTTGTAGGTCAGAGCTCAACAGAGGGAGGGGGTCCTGGGGAAAGGCAGCCCAGGTATAGGGAAGTGAGAGCAGCAGCAACAGCAGCAGCAAGGGCATGAAGTAGGGGGCACGGGGCATCCTGTGCGGGGCAGCTTAGGCCCCCGGGGGTGACCCCTCACCCATATGCTGGCCCTGAAAGAGGAAGCACGGAAAAGTGGGGGAGGGGCCAAGTTCCCTCCACCCCCGATGCAGGCAGGCTCCTCTCCCAGTCTATCCCCAGAAGACCCTGTGGGGTAGGGGAAAGAGCCTTCTCTCTGGAACTGCCCCTGTCCCAGCCAGCTGTCATTGTCACTCAAGGCCCTTCCCTCTCCAACTGGCCCAAACTGGCTGGAGTGAGGCCTGTGACCCCAGGTAAGGACAGGACAGGCCCGCTCCCCCTCCCAGCCTTCTCACTCAGGCTTTCTTCCTCTCTCCTGACTGGGTCTGGGACATTCCAGTAGGTGACACCTCCTGGCCCCCCTCTTGCTAACCCCTTCTCAGCTATAATTAGACACTGAAGCCTTAAAATTATAAATAGTGACTCCTTGGCACTGGGAGGAGGAGGAAGAGGGCACCACATCTGCCTCCCCCTCCCTTGCAGACCCCCACAGCACCCTGGGAGCAATGCAGGCACTGTGCCCAGGCAGGGGCAGCTGTGTGGCTGCCACTGTCCCCTCTAGGATTGAGGAAGACAGAGTTGGGGGAGGCAACTAGGGGTTGGTCTAGTGCTGGTCTAAGCTCGTTCTTCGGGGACCCTTCTTGCTGCTAGGGAAGACGCTGAGTAGGGACGGGGAGTGGGGGGGCAACTATCTTAGCCAAAAATGAATCTGCATCAAAGCCAGATCAGAGGCTAAATTTAGCTCTGGCTGCAGCTGTTTCCCCCGACCCACTGTGCCCCCTCCCAGCCTCTCCAGCCCCCTGCTCCCTCCCGGGCTCCTGTGAACTGGTGTATGTACTTAAAGGGGGGAAGAGCAGACCAACCACCTATGAGGAACCAGGGACAGAAGGGACCGGTGAGGTGAAAGGGCTGAGTGTGCCCCTCTTTCCCTTCCTTCCCCTCATCAGGTTGCCTCTGAAATTGAAATATAAATAATTCAGTGACAGGCAGGCAATTGTAACCTAAAGTCCAGGAAAAGATGGATATGTTGGAAGGGATGGGGAGACAGGCCTCCTTCCCAGCCATCAGCCTCCCCCAGCCAGCTGACCCTTGCTGGGACCCACAGTGGGAGGTGCACGCCAGTCCCTTGCTTTCTCCTCACATTGAAGTGAGGGGCTGGCTAGACTCCAGAAATCAGGTCAGGAAGATGAGAATCCTTTCTTTTATGAACAGATAACTACCCTTCACCAATCCTTAGTTCCCCATCTCACCATGTCTCCTAAAAGAGAGACCCTGGGATTCCAAGTCCAATCCCCTTCCATCTCCCCAGTAATCCCACTCTTGGACCCAAGTGTCCCCTCACCCTCAATCCAGCGTCACCGGTGGGGAGGCTGACGTCAGGTGGGGTCCCAAGAGAGCTGGAGGAGAGGAAGGGGTAGGAACACCTAATGATGACCCCCTTCCCCAGAGGCAGAGAGTAGTCAGCTAGCTAACGACCCTCTGGTGTTGAAAGGCTGGGCCTTCCGCCCTCCTCCCACCCCATGTTTCCGGATGCCTATGTTCCCATGGGAAGAGAAAGGGACAGGGCTTGTCTTCTATCCTCCCCAACCTGCCCCCACCCGTAACCAAGTTGCCCTGAGCAACTGATGTCTTCACCCTGGAAACAACTTCGGTCTCTGGCAAGTGGGGAGAATAGCCAGACCCTCTTCCTGCTCCCTGGCCATGCCTGCTTCCATCCCCTATTCTCAGGAGGTGTTGCCCTTTCCTTACCTGGGGAGGCGACTCCTGTGGGGGTTTGAGAGGGATAGGAGACCTCTGACCTGATGGAAGATGCGATAAAAGGAAGGAAAAGACTGAGTTACACCCCCTTACCACATCTCTTAAGAAAATTCAGAAAAAGTCTGTTGAGGCTAGGATAGGGGAGATGATGCTCTGGAAGTGGGGGACAGGTGACATTTAATTCAGTTACAAAGGTGCTGGTGGCTTCATGCCCAGAGATGTGGGGGCAGGAGATGGGGATAGCCCCTAGCCAGAAACTCCTGGAACTGCAGGACCAGCCTTGGCCAAAGGGGTCACTGGGAGAGTTTGTGGGGCATGAAGACCACTCCCATGTGAAAACCCTCAGAATCCAACAGCCTTCCTAGCAAAAGCACCCTAGCTAGGGACAATAGAGGCTAATTTGCATCTCATTTACATGCTCTTCATTTCCAGGCAAAATGCTCTGATAGCAAGCACCCCCAGCCCCTTCCTTCCTTCCTTCCTGACAGAGCAGGCCCTGCCCCCCTCCCACCCAATCTCTCCTCACATATTCCCCACTTTAGACTGGATTAGTCTAGCCTCTAAAAACACTTGATTGGCCTTTGCATTGGTTCCCTAGACTCAACTATAATACATTTTTAAGAGGGCTTCCCATGGCTGTTTTTGGGGAGCAGCATCTGGGCAGCTCTCATCCAATCCCTGGCCTGGAGAAAGGATTACTCTGCCCCGGAGGAATCCCTTCATACTTCCCCATCTGAAGCAAAAGGGGGAGAACTGGCCGACTCCTTCTCTCCCCTCTAGATTCTCCCCTTGCTGGGAAGAGGAAACAGCCCCTCTCTCTCCTCCTGGCCCTGCAGCCACCTCTGGGGAGTGGCCGGGGTCATAGAGTCTAGCGGAGATGGGGAAGGGATGGAGAAGGGGAGACCCGACTGGGGGCAATAGCAGGAAGCCTTCGCCTGATCGCCCGCTCCCGTCCACCTTCCTCAGGGGGAGCAGGGGTGCACCAAGGAGCCTTGTGGAACCGGCGCGTTCCCTTCTCCAAGACAGTTCTCCCACCTTTAGCTCTCAGCCCCAGGCTCAGCAGCTACCCCCCTTCCACCCAACCCTCAGCGAGGATAATCCAGGTGTCTAGAGCCTCGCAAGAGGTGGGCCTGGGGCCAGGGGCTCAACGTGTCTCCCCCTCACTGCCTGGGGCCAAGGGCCTCGACGTGTCTCCCCCTCACTGGAGCCGGGGCTCCGAGGAGGGGCGGGTAGCGGAGTCTGGGCCGGGACCGGGTCCCAGAGCCACGTTAGCGGGAGGAGGGGCTGGAGGGGCCTGCAGGCTGAGACGGAGTGAGGATGGGAGCGGGGGTTGGGGAGCAGAGGCAGGTCTCCCAGACCAGGGAAACAGGGCCGAAAGCTGAGAACCGACGAGGGCGGGCCCAGGGCCGACGCTGAGCGGGGTCCATAGGCTCGGGAGGCACTAGCCAGCTCGGATCACCTCCCCGGGAGACCTCAGTCTAACAAAGCCCTGGGCCGAGCGGAATGAAGGAGATGGGCGCTGGGACCCAGGTTGCTTGGGGGCTCCATTTCCTGACTCTGTGCCAAGGCAACCCCATGGGGGTGGTGCCCAGACTCCCGCTTGCACAGGGACAGAGGTGCAGCCGTGACCCAAAGTCTGTTATGACGAGTCCCCTTCCCATCCCTGTGGGGGCACCGAAAGTGTAGTTCTCCGCGGGTCTCAGAGCCTCAGTTTCCCTGCGGGGGAGGCAAGGGTTCAGGTTTTCCATCCTCTATACAGTGCACGCTCCAAATAACACCCTTTCGCGCTCCCCAACCAAGTGGGACGCGACTCGGAGAAAGTCCAGTTGAAAAGGTGCCCAGACCCTGCGCCCAGCAGTGCAGTGACGAGGCTCGGACACTGTCCTTCCTTCCTACCTGCACCCCAACTTCGCTGACCCTCTCCGCCTGCCAGGCATACGGCGCGCCGACACCCTCATGGGTCCCTCCAGCACTTCAGAAGCTTGCCCCGGGCTTGCAGCGCCCGGGTCCCTCCCCGCCTCCCTGCAGCCCCGTCCTTGCCCGGGGTACTTGCTCGGGGATCCGGGTCAGCGGGATACAGACCGCAGCGGGCGGCCAGCGGCCACGCGCCTCGTAGAGTTAGCAATCCGTGGTTGGGGCTCAGGCGAGATGTGATAAACGTCCGAATTGGATGGTGCTCGGATTTGGGCTTCAGGGCGCTGTCGGATTAGGAGAGCCCTAGGTCCAAGTCGCAACCCCGACTCTCGCCGAGGATCCGCGGAGGAAAACAATGCGACCGCCCGGAGCTCTGGGCTCGGCCCCAGCCGCCCCGCCCGCCTCCCAGCCAGACCCACCTCCTGCCCGCCTCTGAGTCGGTGAAACTAATCCCGCCCTCGGAGGTCGGTGAGACACCGCCTTCTCGTCACCTCTCCGCCAATAGCACTGCCCGGGGGAGGGGCACCGGGAGCACCGTCCACCCAGAGGGCCAGACCGGGAGGGTGAGCTGAAGACCAGAGACAGGCGCGAGATGGACAGACCCACGGACAGTCGCTGACACCCAGACAGAAGAAGAGACACACACAGAAACAGAGACAAGCTGACAGAGGAGAGGCTCTGGGGAGAAATCTTACAAGAGGAAGGAACAGAAGCTGGCAGAAGAGAGAGACGGGAAACCTGGGGGCCTCGGCTGGGCCGGGCCGTCAGAGCCTGCGCGATCCTCCCTCCCTTTCCCTCCTTAATGACTTTGGCGACCCTGTTCCCTAGGGAGTCTCCCGCCTCTCCCTAACTCTGCCCCAACCCTCCGTTTTTCCTCCTTAACGCTTTTTATGTAAACCTCCTTATTTCTTTCCATATACTTCCTCTGGTTCATCCTGACCCCAGTAATAAGGCCTAGCATGCACTTGGGGGTTTGAGGCCTGGGAAAGGAAAAGAAGGTGTCAGCAGGAGGTTTTCCTTGTCTCCATCATCTCCTCCCCTCCCACCTCTACAGTTAAAGCAGGATGGGCTCGGGCCATTATGCCAGGAACTAAGAAGTCAGGAAGCCACGGTGACGGGCAGTCTGGCTGCTGGCTGATGGAAGAGGACAGGTGAGAAGGGCTGAAGCCAAAAGAGATGTGGAGACCAAGACTAACTGACTCAGAATCACACAGAAAGAAGAGCAACACGGAGACCCAAAAAAGAGAGAAAGTGACCATCTGCCCTAACCCCAGGTAGTCTTACTGCCCCCACAGACACAGGACATAGACACATGTCCCATCTTTCCTCAGAGGACTCTGGACGTCCCTCCAAACAGCAAAATTGATCCTTTCCCATCCTCATCCTCCATAAAGACCCTTTGATTCTGGGAATGTCAGTGAGGAGGAAGAATGAGACCACTTCAGACAGGACTGTTTGGTTTTCACCTTGGTATTGCCTGTTAGGATTCTTCCCTGTGTGGGGCTGGGACAAAAGACATTCTCAAAATTCCCAGGAAAGTGGGTGGCCTGGGAGACATTGGTATTCTCAGATAGTTTTATCTGAGTGAGCATTTCCACCCACATTTTGGTCTCTGGACTAGAGGAAAGGAGGGGCAGGGGTTTGCCACTGCTAGAACAGCCTTAACTGGACTGAGATCAAAGTGGGTAGCATCACCAACAAGGCTAAGCCTCACAGTAAGCAAGAAACACAGACACACACACACATCTACACACACACAAACACATGCACACACACTGAGATAGACACAGATCTAAGGACAGGTGAACCAGTAAGATTATAGGATCAGAAACAATGGAACAATACCCACACAAGATTAATTGCGGAGGGCTCTTGGGTCCAAGGCAGTTCCGCAAACAGACAGTTGGGTTTGTTCTATAGGCTGGAAAGAAGTTTCAGGAGAAAGATGCCTCCCAAATACACAGGCACTGAGAGGTTAAAAAAAAATCTCCCCAGCTCCTAGCACAGGGTTTAGGTACTCAGACATCTGCTTATTGAATAGATTAGTGAGTGGGGATTACAGTATAATTCATTTAAAGTTTTAGGGCCCAGCTCAAATCTCAATTCAATCCAATAAGTATTAAACACTTCAGACACAATCTACTGCACAATCCACTGTGGAATGTGGTCCCAGTCTTTAAGCAAATGACCATCTATTTGAATAAAATAATATTTACATGTACTAAATTATTAAAAAGCAATACTAAGTCTCAAAAAGGCTACTTTGAGCATAAATCCTTAAGTGTAAAGAAAAGATAATATTCTCCATGATGACTGCAGAAAAAGATGTTGAATACATTTTATCATGGAAGACAGGAGAACTTTGGTGTGGGAGTTGGCTTGGTGAAAAAGAAAGAAGAAAATGTTCCAAAGAAGGACACAGTTTAAGCAAAAGATTTTATTTGCTGAGCATGGAGCCTGAAGCATAGATAGCAAAAGGTTCTATGAGGCTGATTTGTAGGAGTTAGGAGTAGGGGAGAGCGAAAAGGAAAAAGGAAGACAAATTATGGCAGGCCTGGAATGCAAAGTTAAGAAGGTTGAAATAATCTGATAGAAATAGGATGCCATGTTAAATTCCAGAATAAGGGCATAATTTGTCAGATTTTGTTTTGTTTTCTTTATTAGCAATAGACAGAGAGACCTGCTAGCAAGAAGACAGAGAAGTCCAAGGATGAGGGGAGAGGGGCAACCAGACAAGGATGATAAGATTGGGTTTAGGAAGAAATGGATGAATCTTAGAGCTATTTCAAAGGACAAATCCAAGTGACTCTCTCTCTTTTTTTTCTGAGACAGAGTCTCACTCAGTTGCCCTGAGTACAGTGCCATGGCATCAGCCTAGCTCACAGCAACCTGCAACTCCTGGGCTCAAGCGATCCTCCTGCCTCAGCCTCCCAAGTAGCTGGGACTACAGGTGCGCATCACCACGCCCGGCTAATTTTTCTATTTTTAGTAAAGACGGGTTCTCACTCTTGCTCGGGCTGGTCTCGAACTTCTGAGCTCAAGCGATCCTCCCACCTTGGCCTCCCAGAGTGCTAGGATTACAGGCGTGAGCCAAAGATAGCCTGGCCTGTCTTTTATTTTTTTAACCCTAGCACTTAGTCATAATGTCTGGCATACAGTAAGTAGAGGAAGAAATAAATGCCTGGAAGATTAAAAAAAAAAAATTAAAAGCTGTGAACTATCTCCAGCTATGTCAAGCTGAAGTCCTGCTTGACTGTTTTAAATCATATTGAACTTTCTCTTCCTGAACTGATTTTAGTACTGATCCTAACTATGGTAAAACCTCAGCTAAACCAAACACAGGACTGTTCCATTCTGAGTATTTTTTCAGATAACTGAAGTTTATCCAATTAAGTGCAAAACATCTTCATTCTGTTCCAAATGGAGATTATTTTTAAAGGTGTTATTAATTTCCTGTGGATTATATAATGGAAATAACACCATTTGGAGTCATTAAGACTTAGCTAGCTTCACCTCTAGACTATGGCTTTGGATAAATCACTTATCTTTAAGGCTGAGTCTGTCATCTGTGAGTGGACATGTTACCTTCCTGCCTACCTCTCTGGATCGAATAAGATAATGTAGGTGAAATGTTCTGCAAACTCAAATGTGTCTCGCACATTTAAAATACTATCATTTTACTATTTTTTGCTTACTCAGAGGCAGCAATGTGAACTTAATCATCCGGGAAAATAGTAAGCCCAAAGCCTAGGATATATGTAGTTAATACTGTTTGCTCCTCCTCTACATGGCCGAAAAGGCTGTAATTTTCAATTGTCTGCTTGTATTCCTAGTCTTTTCTTGCTATCTATGTTAATTCTCCTTGTTATCTTCTTGCTTTTATTTTTTTTCTCCTTTTTTTCAGTGTCCTTGCCTTTAAAAACTCCTCTTTCCTCTTTTAATTTGCTGCTAATTATACACTATGGGTTCAGAGATTACTAGAAATGGGACTAGATTAAGAGATAATAAAAGAAAGACTTCCCCATGAGTGAAGTAAATGAACACTATTACCTGTGACTGCTGTGTTGCTACCATTTTCCTCTTATCTCAATAAGAGATACACGAGCCACTGAGCATAAACAAGGTGACATTTCTGTGCTGCTCATGTGTGTCCTGGAGAAGGTGGTGCCCTGAAGGCTGGGGCCAACCGCTGGGGGACAGCGATGACAGTGTACCTGCCTGTTTGTGCCCGCCTCATGCAGTAACCACATTGCTACCTTTTGTCTTCTGTTCCCAAGGGATGTTGGCATTTACCCTGAAGTCATCGATGATTTTCCTTTTGAAATTGCTTTATTTTACTAATTTAAACTATTTTGTACTGATGTAGCCGTGAGATAGTTCATGAAAATGCTGTGCACTCTTTCGATTAAATGTTGGGAAGCTGATCTTTTCTGATATAAGATATTGAATTATAAAAAAAAAAAACCCACCTCCTGGTTTTTGGAGGTGTTTTTGCTTTTCTTTCTTTTCTTGTCTTTTTCTTTCTTTCTTTATCTTTTTTTTTTTTTTTTTGAGACACTCTAGCTCTGTTTACAGGCTATAGTGCAGTGGTGTCATCATAGCTCACTGCAACCTGAAACTCCTGGGCTCAAGTGATCCTAGATCCTCCCGCCTCAGCCTCCTGAGTAGCTGGGACTACAGGCACATGCCACCATGCCCGGGGAATTTTCCTATTTTTTGTAGAGACAGGGTTTTGTTATATTGCTCAGGTGGGTCTTGAACTCCTGGCATCAAGCAATCCTACTGCCCCAATCTCCCAAAGTACTGGGATTATAGGCGTGAGCCATTGAGCCCAGCCTTGGATGTGTTTTGAATTTATTCTTTCGGCATATATTTATTTATTTATTTTATTTATTTTTGAGAGTGAGTCTCGTTCTGTCACTTGAGCTAGAGTGCAGTGGCATCATCACAGCTCACTGCAACTCCACTGCAAACTCAAACTCCTGGGCTCAAGCAATCCTCCTGCCTCAGTCTTTGGAGTAGCTGGGACTACAGGTGTGTGCCACCATGCCTGGTTATTTTTTTCTATTTTTAGTAGAGACAGGGTCTCACTCTTGCTCAGGCTGGTCTTGAACTCCTGAGCTTAAGGGATCCTCCTGCCTCAGCCTCCCAGAATGCTAGGATTACAGGCTTGAGCCACTATGCCTGGCCATCTTTCAGCAAGTATTTATTGAGCACAGTATGTGCCAGGCACTGTGCAGAAACTAAAACATAATCTCTGCCCTCATGGAGCTTACAGTCTAGTAGTAAGTCAGGTAATAAAGTTGTAAATCACAGTGAAGCGTGATTATTACAATATGATATGTGGTTCTATGGGACTACCTACCAGAGAGGTCTAATGGAATTGATGGGACAGGGAAGAGGTATGGATGGGAAGAGAGTTCTAGGCAGAGGGACAAGAAGTGGGAGGTCTACAGTGGCAGAAGAAGGGGAGGTAGGGAGGTGGGGGGAAAAGAGAGACATACCACCAAGTATTGGAGGAACTAAGAGAATTCCAACATGGCTAGAGCAGAGTACAAGAAGGGACAGAGAGGAATTGAAGTTGGAGGGGAAAGTAGATAAAGAGTTACTAGCAGAATTCGGGATTCAGAAGTTCTTACTATATTTGCATCTTCTTGCATTTTCATTCCCTTATTCTTATTTTCCAACTAGATTATATATTTCTTACAAAAAGGATTTTTACTTTTCCTGTGTAGTGCAGCCTAGTCTTGTCCCCAAAGTGTGCCAGAGCATGCAGAAATAGACTGTTGTCACATTCATTATGAGGTTGACATTATTACCTCATAACCTTGTCAGGTAATTATCAGAAAAAACATATGCTTGAGAATCACAAAAGGTCTTCATTCCACCATTTGCTACCTTTGTAACTAGAGGACAGGTTACGTAACCTCTTCGAGCCTCAGTTTTTTCCATCAGCACAAAGGATATAGTGACATTCAATTCATAAGGGTATTAAATGAGGATTAAATGAAATATTCACATAACATCCAGCAGAGTACACTCAACAAACGCCAACTCCCTTTTTTACTTCTCACTTCCCTCTCCTGAACTCTCAGTCCATTCTTTTCCATCTGCCCCCACACCTTACTCCATAACCATTCCCTCTCCTTTGCATTTTCTAAGCCTTCCTCTCTCCACTGGCTCCTTTCTCTCAGCCTACATTCTCAACTAAAAGCTAAAAATAGTCCTCTCTCTTAATCCAGGTCTCCATCTCTTTAAGCTTTCCATTTCTCTTCAACCCTTTGACACCAAACTCCTTAAAAGATTTGTCAACATTTTCTAATCCAAGCTGTATGAAGGACCCTCAGCTCTGGCACCTGGGAGTGATGAAGAGAGAGGTGGAACTAAGAAAGGAGCCGAGATCCAGCCACTGTCTCCAAGGAGGAGAACCAATGGCTTTAGAGTCAGTGGTATGCCGTCTCCTTCTGAACTTCAATTTATTCTTTAACTTTCCCCAACCGACCAACTTCCCAATCCTTCCCCTTCTAGAACTTTTTTGTAAAATCACCAAATCCCAAGGTCTCTTATAGCTTTTCATCTTGTGATTAAGTAAACCATCGATCAACTCCTGTAAGTATGCCCTTTCCTCAGCTAAAAATTTATTGAAGCATCCAACGCATTCCCACTAAGCTATTTATTTCACTCCTCTGATCACATACCTTTTTTTTTTTTTTGGGACAGTCTCACTGTGTTGCCCAGGCTAGAGTGCCGTGGCATCAACCTAGCTCACAGCAACCTCAAACTCCTGGGCTCAAGCCGTCCTCCTGCCTCAGTCTCCCGAGTAGCTGGGACTACAGGCATGCGCCACCATGCCCGGCTAATTTTTTCTATATATTTTTGGTTGCCTGGCTAATTTCTTTCTATTTTTAGTAGAGATGGGGTCGCACTCTTGCTGAGGCCGTTCTTGAACTCCTGATCTTGAGCGATCCTCCTGCCTCGGCCTCCCAGAGAGCTAGGATTACAGGTGCGAGCCACCGCACCCAGCTCTTTCCCTGACAACTTAATGCTGCCTCTGCCACAGACCAGGCTTCCATCCACTCACAGGTCTCTGCCATTGGCCCGTCGCTTCCTGTGCCAACAGGCACGGGTAAGACTAGTTGCCCACCTTGTTCTCGCTTCCCATTGTAGTATTCATTTTTGACCTTTGTTCTCACATGAAAAGCAGAACACACAAATACTTTTTTGTATTACAAAAGTCATATACGGGCCGGGCGCGTTGGCTCATGCCTGTAATCCTAGCTCTCTGGGAGGCTGAGGCGGGAGGACTGTTTGAGCTCAGGAGTTCGAAACCAGCCTGAGCAAGAGCGAGACCCCGTCTCTACTAAAAAAATAGAAAGAAATTAATTGGACAGCTAAAAGTATACAGAAAAAATTAGCCGGGCATGGTGGCACATGCCTGCAGTCCCAGCTACTCGGGAGGCTGAGGCAGGAGGATCGCTTAAGCCCAGGAGTGTGAGGTTGCTGTGAGCTAGGCTGACGCCACGGCACTCTAGCCCCTGGGCAACAGAGCAAGACTCTGTCTCAAAAAAAAAAAAAGTTATATACATTTAATGCAAAAAATTTTAAAAATACAGAGTTGTGAGAAAGTAAAAATTACCCACTACTGATAAACTGTGAGTGTTTTAGTGTGTAGCTTTACATTCTACATGTTACATACAATTTATATTTACATATGCATCCATACATATATACATACACATACACACAATTCTATCACTATGTATACACTTTGCATACAGAGTAAGGCATCGCTGAAGGGTGGGGCCGCATTCTGAGAAGCGCGTTATCCGGCGAGTTCGTCCTGCCAGGGTCGCGGAGTGTGCTCATGCAAACCTGGATGGTACCGCCTGCCACACGCCTAAGCTGTATGGTGTGGCTTGCTGCTCCCGGGCTACAAACCCGTACAGCAGGCAGCTGTCACACAATGGTAAGTGTTTGTGCATCTAAACATAGAAAAGGAGCCTTAAAAATACTGTATCGTAATCTGGGGACCACCCGGACACAGGCAGAAGGTGCTGGAAGACAAGCAGACAGGACAGTTGGAGAAGAGAAGCCACTGCATGGGGTTTGGTCAGGGAAGAGTCCCAGTGAAACAAGAAGGCAGAGAAATGGAGGCAGGAGGACTCAGCAGGGCTCTGTCTTCCTTGCTGTGTCCCGCGAGCCTGGCGTTTGCAAGGGGAAGAGAGGAGCGGAATAGTCCGTGGTTGCCGGAGGACTGGCCTCGGCCTGACTCCCCCGGGCCATTCTGAGAGTTCGTGGGAGACAGCAGGTTTCCTCAAGGGCAAAGAGGCCAACGTGCTTTCAGTTTGTTGGGGATCCGAAGAGGGAAGCGCGTAGCTCAGATCACCAATTGTTTGCACTGAAGGCCTTCCTTCTGGCTTGACGCACCTGGGTCCGCGCTGGTCCGCCCTAGTCCTGGCTAGGTGGGGACCGTGAGGGCGTGGTGCGGTCAGTAAGCACCTCTGACGCGGGGAGCCGGAATCGGCCCCCTTTCTAGCGTTGCTGGGCAGTGATGGGGAGGCGGCAACCGCCGCTGTTGCAGACAGCTCTAGAAGCAGCCCTTGGACTCAGAAGACCGAGATGGAGGCCTTGGTCCAGCTGACTCTTATTAGCTGAGCGAACGTGGGGACATTCTCTACCCTCTCTGAGCTTCAGCTTGTGCAGCTATAAAACGAGGCTGTGTCACGCCTACCTTACTGGGTCATCGCAAGGATTAGGTTGGACAGCATATATAAGCATCTACAGGGCGGGGGGCATTTTCAACGGCTTAGTCATCTTATTTGAGGAAGTCATTTAATTACACCAACTTGAATGTCCTCATCTGATAAACAGGGATGCTAATACATACCTTCTGAGAATTAAATGAGATCCAACGTAGGAGAGAGCTCTGGAATGATAAATCTCAACATAAACGTATTGTCCCGGGGCACGTGCGGATGGGATGGTAGCCCCAGGTACGCACGGGTGCCGCGACCAACCACCCGAGGGTCCTAGGTTGTCAGGCACAGTGGCTTTAGACTGTGTGAGTAATGAAGGGGACAGGAAAGGACACAAGAGCAGAAAAACAGGCCATATTGTGGAACCTCGTTTTATACCGGATTAGACTTCGAAATCAGAGCATGGGTTCAGATCACAGGTAGTTACAAGTTTTTTTTTTTTTTTTTTTTTTTTTTTGAGACAGAGTCTCACTCTGTTGCCCGGGCTAGAGTGAGTGCCGTGGCGTCAGCCTAGCTCACAGCAACCTCAAACTCCTGGGCTCAAGGGATCCTCCTGCCTCAGCCTCCCGAGTAGCTGGGACTACAGGCATG
>CAUYSK010039607.1:0-11525 GCA_963575035.1 Avahi laniger | reverse complement strand
CACCATGCTTACCTGTAGCTATAGTTGATTGGCTGTAGAGAACTGGAGAACTACCAATGGTAGCTGACCTCTGAACCACGGCAGTGCTAATTTCTGTAGCTTTTCTCTTTATCGCTTTAGTGGAAGGGGAACTAGAGATGGTAGAATCAACTGAACTCTGAAACACAAACATTCTGGTTAGTGGCTGAAGGCCCTGGTTAAACATACTCTTCTAAAATAAAATGATGTCAGGCCGGGCATGGTGGCTCACGCCTGTAATGCTAGCACTCTGGGAGGCTGAGACGGGTGGATCGTTTGAGCTCAGGAGTTTGAGACCAGCCTGAACAAGAGGGAGACCCCGTCTCTACCAAAAATAGAAAGAAATTAATTGGACAGCTAAAAATATATAGAAAAAATTAGCCGGGCATGGTGGCACGTGCCTGTAGTCCCAGCTATTTGGGAGGCTGAGGCAGTAGGATTGCTTGAGCCCAGGAGTTTGAGGTTGCTGTGAGCTAGGCTGATGGCACGGCACTCTAGCCCCGGCAACAGAGGGAGACTCTGTTTCAAAAAAGAAATACCATTGAAGGTTGGGCATGGTGACTCATGCCTATAATCTTAGCACTCTGGGAGGCTGTGGTGGGCGGATCGCTTGAGCTCAGGAGTTCAATACCAGCCTGAGCAACAGTGAGACCCCATCTCTACTAAAAATAGAAAAAATTAGCCAGGCATGATGGTGAACGCCTGTAGTCCCAGCAACTCACGTGGCTGAGGCAGGATGATTGCTTGAACCCAGAAGTTTGAGGTTGCTGTGAGCTAGGCTGATGCCACGGCACTCTAGCCCCAGCAACAGAGGGAGATTCTGTCTCAAAACAAACAAACAAACAAACAAACAAACAAACAAAAACTGTTGAGCTGTGCAACTGTTCACAAATTCCACTTCAAACAGAAACACAGTACACCATTGTCAAAAGCTGATAATAGACTGGTGTACTTGACACTCATAAACTCTCACCAACCAGCCTCATCCGGTAGTGGTGCCAGTCAGTCAGGGGAAGTTAGAGCTAAATCCAGAGCGAAGCAGCAGTTAATTTAGCCCTTAGGGCTTACTAATGTTCTAACTGTGCCAGTCAATCTGGGAGGATAATTTCATTGCAACTTATTTTATTCTTTGGTATTTCAAATACGTTCACTTTAAAAATAAAATAAAAATATAAAAGATGAACAAAATGTATTAGTAAAAACAAAAGGATTTGTTCTGTAAAATTTGGATTCAGTTAAAAGGCCACACTTAAGGACCTAGGCGGCAGGTTTCCCACCCCTGTTCCAAAGTAATTATCTCAATTTACATTTCAACTGGCAGTCATAACTGGTTCTGTCACTTTGTGTCCTCAACCACATCAGCACCTAAGTATCTGTTGCTGAAGATATTAACACCATGATGTACTACCCTCCCCCTCTCCTGTCCAGGGGACATTTTCTGGAGGCAGCATGAACCCTGCACAATCCCCTGGGGCCAGCAGTGGTGACAGAGATCTTGGAGCATCACTGGGTGAGATGCATCGAGGGTTACAGAGCCTGAAATCAGGAGATTAGTGGGGCTTCTAGAAGGCAAGAGACTCCAAAGGCCTCTGATGGACTGTTTCTATTCTATGAAATCAGGAGTTCTAATCCCCTTAGGTGTCCTCTGACCTATTCTCAGCAGCTCTTCCTGCCAGTGAATGGGTTAGATGGACGCTTCACCTTTGCTATAACTCTCTTCCTATCCATCCCCATCGCCATACCCCCAACCCCTAGGTCTCGAGTTCCTCACCAAGCCTGAGCACAGCTAAACCTTTCCCCCAAAGCTTTCATTCCCCATATTGTCTTTTTCTCTCTCCTTGACCAGCCTGCTTTCCCAGGTCTGAATCCCTGGGTCAGATCTGGGAAAAATCCTTGACCTGTCCCTGGGTTTCAAGGTGTAGGACTCCGGTGTCCACGGCTATGTTAGAGGGCATTAGACCCTCTCATTGCTTCTCAGCCATAACTCAGTTTTCTTCCTTTCACGACTTCCTGCTGTGACTTTGTGAGCTAGGAAAGATGAAGTACAAGCTGATTCTGCGGTTTAAATACTAGTCACTTTTCCCTGCCTAGACCCCAACCCCACTCCCAGTCTATGCATGGAAGATAGTGTCTTCTCTCTGTCAGTCTCTGTGGTTTAAAAGGACAGCTGAGGGTTTGAAAAGGGAGGTGCTGTCATGGGTTGGGGGTAGGGAACTCGGGCTCGGAGAAAGCCATACGCAGCAGAACTATTCTATCCCAGAGCTGCAGGGTCCACAGATTCCAGCCCAAACGAGCCAATGGGAGAAGGCCGTCTAATCCCAGGGAACTAAAGAATTCTCTTCAGTTATCCAACTTTCCTGCTGAGTCCCACTCCTTACCCCCACCCCCACCTTTATTCCTGGTAGACTCAGAGGAGCCTGAGGCCCCCAGGAGCTCAGCCCTCATGAAATAAGCTCAGGTTGATGGACCTTCCAAAGAGAGTTGAGGAATGTTCTAAGATAGAAGTCAGTCAGGACTGTGAACCTGAACTTTGACACAAATAGAAGGGCAGACTCTTCTAGTCCCACTGTTCTTGGTCCCTCCCTCTCAGAGTCTCTCCAGCTCTGACCTCAACCCCACTGTCACCCCCATGGCTCCCTGAGCTCAACTCCCAGTTGAGGAGGGAGGGGAAAATCCAGAAGCTTTGTCAGACATATGGAAATGGGTCCTGCCCTCCACAGCTGTGAAGGGGTTAAGAGGCTGGGCCAATTATCCCAGCCTGCTCCTCCCAGGGATTAAGGGTCCTCTATAAAGGGGACTGTCCACCCAGACCAGGCCAGGGGGGTAGCAGGGACCCAGGCGCTGTGCCCATCCCCCCTGCCATGTGGGAACTGCGGTCAACCTCCTTCTGGAGGGCCATATTCGCTGAGTTCTTTGCCACCCTCTTCTATGTCTTCTTTGGACTGGGGGCCTCACTGCGTTGGGCTCCTGGACCCCTGCATGTGCTGCAGGTGGCTCTGGCCTTTGGCCTTGCCCTGGCTACACTGGTGCAGGCTGTGGGCCACATCAGTGGAGCCCACGTCAATCCTGCAGTCACTTTTGCCTTCCTTGTGGGCTCCCAGATGTCCCTGCTCCGTGCCTTCTGCTATATGTTAGCCCAGCTCCTGGGAGCTGTGGCGGGGGCTGCTGTGCTGTACAGTGTTACCCCGTCTGCCGTCCGAGGAAACCTAGCACTCAACACGGTAATGGTCAGCTGAGAGGGGCTGGGGAAATCTGGTGTCCTGACTCTCTGTTGCTTTGACTCCATGCCTGGCATAGGCGAATCAGCGCCCCTGGGCTCTGGGATAGTGTGTATGTGTGTGTGTGTGTCTGCCTGTGCGTGTGCATGCACACATATGTGTGTGTGTGTGTGTGTGTGTGAGTTAGGGTGGGGAGGATTGATGGGCGGTTTGGAGGTGGAAGGAAAGCACAGGGCCCTGGATTGAGAATCAAGAAAACTGAATTTGGTTTTCAGTTTTCCTTCCAACTGCTTGCAGGCTCTTGAGAAAACTTTTACCTTACAGGGCCTCAGTTTCCTCATCCATGTAAGTGGGCGCAACCATTTCCACCATGGGGGAGTATTGTTAGGAGAAATTAAGATACAAATGCATTTACTATGAAGGATGTTGTATTATCCTTCCTCTCCAGGGAACTGATGCCATAAGGGGATCCCTGCCTGGGAAGCCTTGAGGAGGTAACACTGTGGCAGCCCTAATGAGCTGCCTCCCTTCTTCTTCCTTTGCCCAGTTGCACCCTGGGGTGAGCGTGGGCCAGGCCACAATGGTGGAGATCTTCCTGACGCTCCAGTTCGTGCTCTGCATCTTTGCCACGTACGACGAGAGGCGGAATGGCCGCCTGGGATCCGTGGCGCTGGCTGTTGGCTTCTCCCTCACCCTGGGGCACCTCTTTGGGGTAAGCAGGAGAGGGGGGGCAACTTATCATTCAAGGATTCCAGGGCCCTCAAACCTTTCCTGACTTTTAAGGATTCTTCCTGCCCACCCCACTGTCAAACATGAACATTACCCAGCTCACTCTGTATTGGCACAGAGGAATCAACTCTGCCCTATCCCTCTCATGCGACCAATATATCTAGTCCTCCTTGATCCCAAGGCAGAAATGCATGCATCATGGCAGATGTGGGCTTTGCCTATGGCTCCATAGTCTGTCTTCAGATGGGGCATCTGTGCCCTCACCCCATTGTGGGAATCCTTAGAGAGTCATGCAGATTGTGCCTCCCCATTTGCTGCTGGCTGGAGACAAGATGCCGGCTCTCAGGGGCAATGTGGGTTGTGGGGAGAGAAGCTAGGGTGGAGTAGGGGGTTGTTTCAGTTATAACTGTGTCTTTTGCAGATGCATTATACCGGTGCAGGCATGAATCCTGCCCGCTCCTTTGCTCCTGCCATTCTCACCCGGAATTTCACCAACCACTGGGTGAGTGAGGGGAAAGGGGCAAGATCCTGGAGCCCTTCTGGATGGGTGTGGACTGCAGGTTCCAGTTTGGGTTCCTGCTTTCCATCTGAGTGCTCTACCAGCACTCAGCTATGGGGCTGTCAGAGAGTTTGGCATGTCTGTGTGAGCAGGATTCATTATTTTGCCAAAAAGAGAGGCTCTTGCTCATATTGTTCCTTCTGTGGTTAGTCAGGGATTTTTACTGAGTATCCACTGGATGCCAAAACTAGGGGCTAGAAGGATAAATATAAACATAAATATAAATATATAAACACAAAAATGTCTGCTCTCAGTGATCAGGATGTATTGTGAGCACAAATGGGCCTGGGCCCCATCCCAGTTCTAACACTTTACTAGCCTTGTGTGTGACTATGGGCAAATAACTCGATCATTCTGCACCTCAGTTTCTTTCTCTGTAAAATGAGGTGTTATGAGAAACATGTGAAAGTTTTATGTGTGAAACATGTAGCACAGAATGTGGTATCGAGTGAGTCATCAATAAATATTGTTTATGTTTATGTTGCTTTGACTATATGTAAGCCAAACATATGAAAATAATATTAAAAATTTTCAAAGCTGTACACCCATTTTCACAAAAGCCGAGAGGTGAAAGCAACCCCAGTGTCCCTCAATGGATAAACAAAATGTGGTATATACAAAAATGGAATGTTATTTAGCTTTAAAAAGGAAAGAAATTCTGACACATGCCATAACATGGACGCTCCTAGAGGACATTATTCTAAGTGAAATAAGCCAATCACAAAAGACAAATACTATATGATTCCATTTAATATGAGGTATTTAGAGTACTCAAATTTGAAGAAATAAAGTGGAAGGGTGATTACTAGAGGCTGGGGTGATGGTGGTGGAATAGGCAGTTGTTTAACGGGTATAGAGTTTCAGTTGTGCCGGATGAAAAAGTTCTAGACATGGGTTGTACAACAATGTGAATATACTTAACACTACCAAACTGTACATTTAAAAATGTTTAATACAGTACATTTTATGTTATGTTTATTTTACTGCAATTAAAAAATATTTTTTGAAAGCAATATATAAACTAGTGCAAATTGTTAACAACAAATAGAATATATATGTGTTAAGAAGGCATGGGATAAAGGGATAATTTAATGAATCAGAAAAGAGTCTGGGTGTGGTGGCTCACACCTGTAGACCCAGAGGTTTGGGAGGCTGAGGTGATAGGTTCACTTGAAGCCAGGAATTCAAGACCAGCCTGGGCAACATAGCAGGACCCTCATCTCTACAGAAAATTTAAAAGATTAGCTGGGTGTGGCGGTACACGCCTGTAGTCTTACTCAGCTACTCAGGAGGCTGAGGCAGGAGGATCGTTTGAGCCCAGTAGTTTGAGGTTACATTGAGCTGTGATCATGCCACTGCACTCTAGCCTGGGTAAGAAAGCAAGAAAGACCCTGACTCTCAGGGGTTGGGGGGAAGAAAAGAAAAGAAAAGGTGAGTTTTCAGGTACAGGCAGTAGAATAGAGTCTAGAGTTTAAGAAACTAACAAACACATGCTGATTTCTACTTAGATAATGCCCAAATGTATGTGTCAAGTGCAGGATGTTTTGTCTTCCACTGAGGGGGTTAGAAAGAGAGAAGCCTTGCTACTCTCTCCCCTCCCCAAGACTGAGTATGCCTTTTCTTTTTACAGGTGTACTGGGTGGGCCCAATCATCGGAGGGGGTCTGGGCAGCCTTCTCTACGACTTTCTCCTCTTCCCCCGGCTCAAGAGTGTTTCTGAGAGACTGTCTATCCTCAAGGGTGTCAGACCCAGTGACCCCAATGGACAACCAGAGGTCACAGGGGAACCTGTTGAACTGAAGACCCAGGCGCTGTAATAGCTCCAGTTGGAGAGAGGGAGTAGAAAGCTTCTGGGTTTACATGGAGGGGCTGATCCAGCCTCTGGATGAAGAAAGAGACTGTGGGGAGGGGCATGTATTTCTTTATTTTTTAACTTATGTGTGTGTTTTTTTTTTCCCTTTTGCTGTGTGAAATCTTTCAAGTTGCATTCATGAGCTGCTTGGTGCAAACTTCCCTTCCTCCCCATCCCACCTCCTTTCGCCGCCGTGTGTGCTCGATTATGCATATGAATGTGAGTGTGGCTGCCTCTGAGAGCTAGGGAAGGGAAAAGAGGTGTCATCCTATACCTCCCTTCCTCAACCCCGTGTGGTGAGCACCAGGAACCAAGACCTTAGGTTTCTGGCCTTTACTCTCTGCTGCCCGTCAACTGTATGGCTCTTGATTTTTGAAGGAACAGGGAAGCAGGGAGTTACTCCTCACAAGAGGCCGAGAAGCAGAGGAGACAAGGCATTTCAACGGTTGGGAGAGGGGACTCAATGGAGGTAGGTTATTAGGCCAGCTCAGGATGTAAGTGTACCAAAAAGTTTTAGGGAAGTTAATGGGAACATTTAGCCTACTTATCTCAGGGATGCTTGCCCCAGGGACTTGGGTGGGGAAGTAGCTCTGAGAAAAATGAACACTTGGATTTGAGTTGTTCTGTAAAGCCACATAAATCTGTCAATATCCACTGGCTGGGTTTTGTGTTCATTCTGGCATAATGGATCTCTTTAGTGGCTCTGGGCCGGGGAGCTCCTCACCTAAATAAGGGGTAAGCAGTGAGCCTAGAATCTAGACAAATTAAGCAGTTTAACTGGTTTGCCTGACACCCCCTGGTGTGGCCTCCTGGCAGACAGTACTTAGGCCCCAGAATTGCTCCCTAAGGCCAAAACAGAAAGTTTGATGCCTAGAGCAAATGTAGATGGGAGTGTGGGATATGGAGGGAGAGACTTTGACCCTCAGAGTTTTAATTTAGAGTAAATCAGAACTCTTCAAATGGCATCTTTTTGCTTCTATCACTAGTTCTAGTCTTTTGTTCTTGTATGTGTCTTTTCACTTCTCTCATTTGTCCTTTCAACTTGAAGCAAATATCTTCTAACTCTCCTCCATACCCCAGAAATTGATTCCTTCTATTCAAATGCTTAACAATTCAGGAGATAATTATTCGAGTATTCGTTTGAGCCCTATCTTCTTCTTCTTTTTTTTTGTCCTAGAGACGGGGTCTTGCTATATTGCCCAGGCTGGAGTGCAGTGGCCATTCATACGCTCAATCGTAGCGCATTGCAGCCTCGAACTCCAGGGCTCAAGCGATCCTTGATCCTTCTGCCTCAGCCTCCCGAGTAGCTGGGACTACAGGGGCCGCGCTGGGCTAACCTACCTTCTTTTGTCGTTGGCAAAATACAGTCATCTCACAGAGGCCGGAGGAGACGCTCAACTGATCAATGAATATTTATTGTCGATCTCTTCCTTTTTATGAGCCTCTTGCATACATCGCAAACTTTAACTTACGCTATAGTACGACAGACAACCCCTTCCCCTCAAAGACCACTCCTCCCCACACCTCGGCTCTCCCCTTCCTCCCAAATAAAACCTAACTTTTCTAACTAAGACTTGGAATAGTCCACTTGACTAGAAGAAAGGGGAAGAATGTTTGTAAATTCACTCTAATCGGACATTGATTCTGTTACAATTCCGCACAAAATCACACCGCTGTGATTTTTACGTCAATGTAGAGCATCTACCTGGATAAAACAGTCCTTGCACTCGCTTCCCTTACCCTTACTTCACCACCAGCACCACCCTGACCCCCGCACGGAGTCACGTGGGCCAGCCCGGCTCGCCCCGCCCCTCCCCGCGCCGGCGGGGACTGGTCCCGCCGAGCCTGGTGGCGGGAAAAGCTGCGGCCCCGCGCCTGAGGGCTGCCGGCTCCTCGGGGCTCCTGAGGACCCGCGGGGAGCGGGTGAGTGAGTGTGCGGCGAGAGGGTTCTAAGTGGACACATGTCCCCTGAAAAACCGGAAGGGCACTCCTGGGAGGCGCCCAGTCCCCTTTCCCGCCACCTGGTTAGAGGCAAGAGCGGGGCCCCACCCTGTGCCACTCTGCGCCACTCTGCACACCTTGGGGCTCGCATGGGATGGGTCTCTGATAGGAAGGGGCTTGGAACTCCAAAAGTAGAACAGAAGGTTCCTGGGGGAATTCTACTTCGGCGTTCCCCAACCTGTTCAGGTGTGTGGCTTGGTGGTCAGCAGCGGTAGGAGTTCACAGGCCCCTTGACTTAAATCTTGGATTTTTGTAGAATGGATTTCTCCCTTTCTCCGATCCCTTCTGTTTCAGCTTGGGCTACACCATCAGCCGCTAAATAAGCGCCTTCCCTTGAGTGTCTCAGTTCTTTTGTCTGCCTTTCATGTTGCCACTAGTACCTTTATAAAAAGTCAAGCTGGTCGTTTTATAGTAAATTTAAAACTTCTATTTGGCCACCCAAAGTGGCCAAAGTAGTCAGGCTTAAATCTATAGGTGGGTGCCCATGGCCTTTCACAGTCTGGTCCTGACCCTCTCAATCTCGTTTTCTAAAGCTCCCTAACATTTTTCTTATCTCACGTATTTGACTCCTAGCCACATGGAAAGGTTGTGTCTGCATTGTGCTCTTTCATACCCCGGCACCTATGTTCCTGCTATTCCCTCTGCTTGGAAGTTCTTGCTACTTCTCTGCCAGATGAACTTCTATTTGACAACTGAGCTCAACTGCCCCTCTGAAAACCCAATTTATCCAGCCGTCCTAGGCCAAGTTAGTCACTTCTTCCTTTGTGTCCCTGAAATATTGTACCTCCCTCTGTTAGTGGCACTGATACAACTCAATAAAAAGTGACTGATCTCCTAACATCCACCATGCACTGTGCTCAGCATCAGGTATGCAGAGATAAATAGGACAGAGTTACTACTGTTCCTTAAGGAACCCACAGTCTGGCAGGAAAAACACATGTAAATGAGTCCCCTGCAGTTAGTGACAGGGTGATAAAAAAAGTCCTCTCTGCCTTCCTTAGGTCTCTCACTGCACTCTTGCACCATCTTATATCCTATACCTCCAAATCTCCATCCCCAACCTCTCCTCCCTCATCTTGCAGACTTGTCTATTTCAGTTCAGGTTGGTAAAACATTTATTGAGCACCTACATTGTGCTGGTCATGATGATTACTGATCTCAAGGAGTTTACATTTTAGTGCAGCTGTCAACAGGGAATAGAGTTAGAATCACGTGGGGAACATTTTCAAAACACTTTTACCCAACTATTATCCCCTGGAAATTTTGACCCAGTAACCAGGCTCTGAAAATTCAAAGGTGAATAAGAAACAATTCCTGTCCTCAGGGAATCTAAATCTAAGGCTAATGGAGGGAGATAGACATTTAAAACAATTTAATTATTATATGTAAGCTTACATAAAATGTAAGCGCCATTATGGAAATCTGCGTACAGCACAGAGTAGACAAAAAGGAGAAAGAGGCTGCTTTTTTGTAGAGAAGTCAGGAGGAAGTACCTTTTGGGCAGAGTCTTAAAAGATAAGTCAATAGCCAGGTGGATGGAAGAAGGGCATTCTGGACAAAGTAGTGGTTTTTTTTTTTTTGAGAAAGAGTCTCGCTCTGCTGCCCGGGCTAGAGTGCCGTGGCGTCAGTCTAGCTCACAGCAACCTCAAACTCCTGGACTCAAGCAATCCTGCTGCCTCAGCCTCCCGAGTAGCTGGGACTACAGGCACGCTCCAGGCCTGGCTAATTTTTTCTATATATAGTTTTAGTTGTCCAGCTAATTTCTTTCTATTTTTTAGTAGAGATGGAGTCTCGAACTCCTGAGCTCAAGTGATCCACCTGCCTCGACCTCCCAGAGTGCTAGGATTACAGGCGTGAGCCACCATGCCGGCCTAAAGTAGTGGCTTGAGAGGTAAACAGAGAGATCATGAAGGAGTTTGTATTGTAGGCATTGGGAGTCACTGAGACTTTAGTTTTATATGTTGATGGTAAACAATTGAAATAGTACCCAAGTGAAAGACAAGTATTTCTCCTACCCTAGATCCCCCAGTTCTCTTCAGAGACATCCAGTGTGAACTTTCTTATATATCCATTGAAGGATATTAAGCAAGGTATTATATTGACAGATCATTTGAGGCTAGATTTAAGGGAACAAGACTGGAGGCAGGGAAAGAGATTAGGAAGAGGTTGAGTAAGCAAGAGATACTGAGAACTGACATACCAGCTGAGAGAAATAGGAAGCAATGGAGTAAAGGGGCTTGAGGATAACAATGGAAGTTAAATTAATAGAAACAGATGTTCCTTGGGAGGAGCCAATGAAGCAGACTAGGGAACACTAAAAAGATTAGCTGGACCGAGGTGAGGGCCCTGCTCATCTGTTGTGTATAATTATACAGTTGTTTGGTTTTGTCCAGCAAATCCGAGTGTAGGTTTGAGCTGAAGAGGCTAGAAAGCAGATGATTGCATTGATCTCAGGTTATGGTCTTTTGCAGAGTGAGTGCAATGAAAGGAGGAGAGATTGAGGCCACTCAGGAGAGTGGCTAAACCAATACAGTAGTAGGATGTATGAGACTCCAGTTTGACCGTTTTCTTTTCTAGCTCAGAATCTTCAGTGACTCCCTAGTTAATGTCTTAAATCTTCGAATTGATGAACAAAGACAAGGTTTTCCCAGGAAGCCAGTTCCAGCCTCCCTTCCGATTGCTTTCCTTTCTTTTTTTTTTTTGTTTTTTGTTTTTTTTGTTTTGAGACAGAGTCTCACTTTGTTGCCCTGGCTAGAGTGAGTGCCATGGTGTCAGCCTAGCTCACAGCAACCTCAGACTCCTGGGCTCAAGCAATCCTACTGCCTCAGCCTCCCGAGTAGCTGGGACTATAGGCATGCGCTAGCATGCCCGGCTAATTTTTTTCTATATATTTTTAGCTGTCCAATTAATTTCTTTCTATTTTTGGTAGAGATGGGGTCTCGTTCTTGCTCAGGCTGGTGTCGAACTCCTGAGCTCAAACAATCCCCCGCCTCGACCTCCCAGAGACAGCTAATGTTTTTATTTTTTGTAGAGACAGGATCTTACTATGTTGCCCAGGCTGGTCTTGAACTCCAGGCTTCAAATGATCCTCCTGCTTTGGCTTCCCAAAACTCTCAGATTACAAGCATGAGCCACTGTGCCTGGCCTTC
>CAUYSK010039603.1:0-20389 GCA_963575035.1 Avahi laniger | reverse complement strand
GCCTTAGGTTTAAGTCTGTTATCCATCTTGAATTGATTTTCTAAGAAGTGAGAGGTGGGGATCCAGTTTCAATATTCTGCATGTAGCCATCCAGTTTTCCTACCACCATTTATTGAAAATTGTCTTTGAGTTCACAGGTTCTTTCTTCTACCTGATCAATTAGGCTGTTGATGTTATCTACTGCATTTTTCATTCTGTGCATTTTACTTTTCAGGATGTGTTAGATTTTTACATTTTTTTTCAATCTCTTAGTTCTATTTCTTATTATATTCCCTTTTTATTATCCTCATTTTGTTCAATTGTTTCCCTGTATTTTCTATGAAGCCTGTATAACCTAGACACCAAAGCCAGAAAAGGACACAACAAAAAATGAAAACTATAGACTAATATACTTTATGAATATAGATGTAAAAATTCTCAATAAAATTCTAGCAAACTGGGAGGAGCCAAGATGGTGCATGAGACAAGCTGCAAGTCAGAAGGTCTCTGCAAGAAAGACGATTTTAGAAGAAAGAGAAAAAAAAAATAAGCAAGCAGAGAAACACAGATCGGGTGAGGATCAGAAGGAAGGATGCCTGAAACTACAGGAGACTCCATGGGACGACCTTGCGGAGGACAACTGGAAGGAGAAAGGTCCCAAGAGGCTTGGAGATCAGCGACAAGGGTAGGTGGAGCGGCTGAATTCCCCCTCCCTTGCATCTCAGACTGCTGGTGGGCTCCTGAGCAGCTAGAGAGACCTGCCGATACCAGTCCAAAGACGGCTGCCACCAGTGATCAGTAGCCTCTTGCGGACTCAGCGCCGGGCTCCCAGTCCCCTTGGGGCACTCAGCGGGCACAGACTCGAGCCTCGCGGCAGATGCCATAGTGCTCCATTCTCTCCTTCCCCCTCCCTACCCGTGAGTGCCCAGAAAGACAATTTAGCCATCACATGGAAGCATCTCCAATGAACAGGACCTTTCCTTTTGGAGCCCTACAGCAGACTGAGGGGTACTCAGACCACGAGTTCCCTACCCACCAGCCCTCCCAGGGGCTACTTGCCTGGGGGCTCCAGGAGAGTGGGGCAAATCCCGAGATGGAGTGAAATAGATCCAGGTTGGGCACTCCATAGGTGATTCAAGACCAGCACCTCTCCCCTTGGCAGGATTAGGGATTGATCTCCAGGGTCGAGGAGTCAGGCCTGCAGACCAGACCCCGTACACCCAGTCACGATCACACTGCTCTGGGGCACAGAGGAGAGACCTGTGAAAGAGCTTACTGACAGTGTGTGCCTTCACGAGCAGATCAGCGTGCCTGACTGGAAACCCTCTTCCTAAAAGAGGACTGTGCACCCAGCTCAGGCTATGATCCTGGGTAAGGAAGCTCCCGGCCCATGTCACAGCCAGGGGAGATCCATCGGCCTGAGGCCCCGTTTGCTGACAGAGGCCTGGAAGAGGAAACGAACAGGGGGAGATAGAAAGGCAGTGAGAACTGCTCCAGAGTGCAGGTCTTGGAAAGCCCCACCATCAAGCACAGTCTTTCAGCAGAGTGTAACCATTTCAGCCCTTCCTGGCAGCTCAGCACAGAAACAAAGAACAGAATTTTGACCCCTGCTAACAGCAGTTGTGTAGCTTGAGGGCAGAGTTACCAAACCCAACCCCACATAGACTCATTCCTCCCACTGAGGTGGAGAATAAGGACACACCTGGAAATCCCAGGGCCTCACCCATCACTCGAAGCACAAGAGGGCCTCTCTAGAGGAATAAGAGCTAGCTACAGGACCCAAAAACAGCACTGTAGCTCACTCCTCCCTGCAACTGCCACCTACTGACAGGGAGGTCATGCTGCACACCCTTTTACTGCATCTACTGATTCATCATAAAGGGTGTGGTCAAATCTCACCCACAAACACCAACTACTGGCTCAGAGACTCAACGGGGCATGTCATTATCCAAATGAAAATTTAAAAGCAGAAAGGAACAACTGATCCAGATGGGAAGGAACCAGCAAAAGAACTCTGAAAGTATGAAGACTCAAATGGAAAGAACACTACAAAATAGGAACAACAGCTCCCCAGCAATGGACATTAACCAAACTCAGAATGCTAAAATGACAAAAGAAGAATTTCAAACATGGATTGTAAGAAAACTGAATGATATACAAGAAAAAATGGATAACGAACACAAAGAAACCACAAAAAAAAAATTCAAGACTTGGAAGAAAAATTCACTAAAGAAATGAAAATATTAAAGAAAAATCAAACGTATCTCCTGGAAATAAAGGACATATACAGGGAACTACAAAAGAGCATGGAAAACCTCAAGAACAGGGTAAATCAAACAGAAGAAAGAATCTCAAAGATTGAAGACAACTCCTTCCAATTAAATAAGTCAGTCACAGAAATACATCAGAAAATTAAGAGAAAAGAAATAAGTCTACAAGAAATGTGGGATTATGTGAAAAAACCGAACGTGAGGGTGATAGGGGTTCCGGAAGGTGAAGAAGAAAACACTCAAGGGCTGGATAAGCTATTTGAAGAATTAATAGAGGAAAATTTTCCAGGCCTTGCCAAAAATATAGATATATAGGTACAAGAAGCTCAACGGACCCCAGGGAGATTCAATGCAAATAGGAAGACACCACGTCACACAGTAACCAGATTGACCAAAATAGCCACTAAAGAGGCCCTTCTACGAGCTGTTAGGCGAAAAAACAAGTAACATACAAAGGAAAGCCCATCAGAATAACTCCAGATTTCTCAACTGAAACTCCACAAGCAAGAAGAGATTGGACCCCATTCTCTCTCTTCTGAAACAGAATAATGCCCAGTCTAGAATCTTGTATCCTGAAAAACTAAGTTTCATATATGAAGGAGAAATAAAGACATTCTCAGGTAAGCAAAGACTGAGGGAATTCACCAGACAAGATCAGCTCTCCAAGAAGTACTCACAACAGAATTACAAAAGGATCAGCACGATAAACACTTTCGAATGTGAAACGACTCAAAAGTTAAAGATCAAAGGCTAGATTCCACAATGGCTCAAGACAGAAAACAAAGCAACAAAATGCAACCCAACAGAATAAACAGTAATTCACCCCACTTATCGGTTTTCTCAATAAATGTGAATGGTTTGAACGCACCTCTCAAGAGACATAAAGTGGTCGAATGGATAAAAAAAAAACAAGCCAAGCATCTGCTGTCTCCAAGAAACGCATCTTACCGGCAAGGATGCATTTAGACTCAAAGTAAAGGGGTGGAAATCAATATTTCAAGCAAAAGGAAGCCAAAAGAAGGCTGGTGTGGCAGTAGTGACCTCAGACACCTTGGTTTTTAAATCAACAAAAGAAATAAAAGACAAAGGGGGTCACTATGTAATGGTGAAGGGTAAAGTTCAACAAGAAGATATAACAATTCTAAATATGTATGCACCCAACTTAGGTGCACCCAGATTCATTAAGCAAACTCTACTTGATCTAAACAAATTGATAGACAGCAACACCATAATAGTCGGAGACTTCAACATCCCACTGACAGCATAGGACAGATACTTCAATCAGAAAGCCAACAAAGAAATAACGGACTTAAACAGAACTCTAGAACATATGGCCTGGACTGACATTTACAGGACATTCCACCCAAAAACCACTGAATACATGTTCTTCTCATCAGCTCATGGGACATTCTCTAAGATTGACCATATTCTAGGACAGAAAGCATGTCTCAAAAAATTTTCAAAAATATAAATCATACCATGAATCTTCTCAGATCACAGTGGAAAAAATACATAAATCAACCCCAATAGAAACTCTCATCTATACACACAGTTATGGAAATTAAACAACTTTCTTCTGAACGATTCCTTCATAATTGAGGAAGTGAAGAGGGAAATCAAAAGATTCTTTGAACTAAATGACAGAGCTGACACAAATTATCAAAATCTGTGGGACACAGTCAAAGCAGTCCTGAGAGGAAAGTTTATTTCCATAAATGCCTATATCCAAAAGTCACAAAGATCACAAATGGACAACCTAATGAATAGACTCAAAGAACTGGAAAATGAAGAACAGACCAACCCCAAACAGAATAGAAGAAGGGAAATTAATAAGATCAAATCAGAGCTAAATGAAATTGACAACAGGGAAAATATATGGAAGATTAATAAAACAAAAAGTTGGTTCTTTGAAAAAATAAACAAAATCGAGACACCTTTGACTAAACTATGAAAAACAGAAAAGAAAAATCCCTAATAAGCTCCATCAGGAACAAAAAAGGAGAAGATACATCTGATGCCATGGAGATTCAAGATATAATATATGAATATTACATAGACCTTTATGCACAGCAACTGGAAAATATGGAGGAAATGGAAACATTTTTAGAAACACAGAGCGTCCCTAAGCTCAACCAGGAAGACATAGAATTCCTGAACACACCAATATCGAGGACTGGAATTGAAACAGCAATAAAATACATTCCAAGAAAGAAAAGTCCTGGATCAGATGGTTTCACACCCGAATTTTACCACACCTACAAAGAAGAGCTGGTACTTATCCTGCAGAAATTATTCTACAGCATCGAGAGGGAGGGATTCCTCCCCAACACTTTTTATGAAGCCAACATAACCCTGATACCAAAACCAGGAAAGGACAAAACAAGAAAGGAAAACTACTGAAAAATATCTCTTATGAATATAGATAAAAAATTCTCAACAAAATTCTAGCTAATCGAATCCAGGTGCTTATTAAGAAAACAATCCATCATGACCAAGTGGGCTTCATTCCAGAGATGCAGGGATGGTTCAACATACCCAAATCTATAATGCTAATTCACCACATAAACAGAAGCAAAACCAAAAACCATATGATTCTCTCAATAGACGCAGAAAAAGAATTTGACAAAATTCAACATCCTTTTATGATAAGAACGCTTAACAAAATAAGCATAGATGGGGTTACCTAAAAATGATACAAGGCATTTATGACAAACCCACAGCCAACATCATACTGAATGGGGAAAAATTGAAAGCATTCCCACTTAGAACTGGAACCAGACAAGATTGTCCACTATCTCCACTTCTATTCAACATAGTGCTGGAAGTCCTGGCCACAGCAATCAGGCAAGAGTGTTGGATTAAAGGCATACAAATGGGAACAGAAGAGATCAAACTCTCACTATTTGCTGATGACATGATATTATATCTAGAAAACCCCATGGATTCAACCAAGAAGCTTCTGGAATTGATAAATGAATTCAGTAAAGTCTCAGGATATAAAATCAATACACACAAATCAGAGGCTTTCATATATGCCAATAGTAGTCACACCGAGAACCAAATAAAAGACTCAATTCTCTTCAAATAGCAACAAAGAAAATAAAGTATCTAGGAATATATTTAACTAAGGAGGTAAAAGACCTCTACAGGGAGAACTATGAAACATTGAGGAAGGAAATAGCAGATGATGTAAAGAGGTGGAAAACCGTACCGTGCTAGTGGGTCAGCAGAATCAACATCATTAAGATGTCTATACTACCCACATTGATCCACAAATTCAATGCAATCCCTATTAAAATACCAACATCATTCTTCACACATGTAGAAAAATTGATTTTGCACTTTGTATGGAACCAGAGAAGACCCCGCATAGCAAAAACAATTCTACGCAATAAAAACAAAACGGGAGGTATCAACTTACCAGACTTCAAACTTTATTATAAGGCTATAATAATCAAAACATCTTGGTACTGGCACAAAAATAGAGCCATTGACCAGTGGAACAGACCTGAGAACCCAGATATAAAATCTTCCTCATATAACCACCTAATCTTTGAGAAAGCAGACAAAAACATACACTGGGAAAAAGAATCCTTATTCAATAAATGGTGCTGGGAAAACTGGATAGCCACAGGTAGAAGACTGAAGCAGGATCCACACCTTTAACCTCTCACAAAAATCAACTCATGCTGGGTAACAGATTTAAACCTAAGGAGTCAAGCTATTGCAATTCTAGAGGAAGATGTTGGAAATACTCTTCTAGACATTGGCCTAGCAAACAATTTATGAAGAAGACACCCAAAGGCTATCACAGAAAGAACTAAAATAAATAAATAGGACCTGATCAAATTAAAAAGCTTCTGCACAGCCAAAGAAACTGTAACAAGAGCAAACAGACAACCTACAGAATGGGAGCATTTTTTGCATGCTACAAATCCGATAAAGGGCTGATAACCAGAATCTACTTACAACTCAGAAAATCAACAAGAAAAAATCAAACGACCCTATCAAAAAGTGGGCAAAGGACATGAACAGAAATTTTTCAAAAGAAGACAGAATAATGGTCAAAAAACATATGAAAAAATGCTCAACATCTCTAATAATCAGGGAAATGCAAGATAAATCTTCAATGAGATATCACTTATCTCCAGTGAGACTGGCCTTTATCAAAAAGTCTCAAAACAATAAATGTTGGCATGGATGCAGAGAGATAGGAACACTCATGCACTGTAGGTGGGATTGTAAACTAGTGCAACCTCTGTGGAAAGCAATATTGAGATATCTTAAAGAGATACAATTTGAAGTACCATTCGATTTAGCAATCCCATTACTGGGCATCTATCCAAAAGAGCAAATGATGCTGTATAAGAAAGACACCTGCACACGAATGTTTATAGCAGCACAATTCACAATGGCAAAGATGTGGAAACAACCCAAGTGGCCATCAATACATGAGTGGATTAATAAAATGTGGTAAATGTATACCATGGAGTACTATTCAGCTTTAGGAAATAATGGTGATATAGCACCTCTGGTATACTCCTGGATAGAGCTGGAATGTATTCTACTAAGTGAGGTATCCCAAGCATGGAAAGACAAGCACCACATGTACTCACCATCAAATTGGTATTAACGGATCAACACATAAGTGCATATATAAGAATTACATCTATTAGATGTTGGACAGGGGAGAGGGGGGAGGAGGGAGGAGGGGGCGGGTATATGCATACACAAAGAGTGCAATGCACACCACGCAATAGGATGGACATATTTGAAACTTGGACTGAGGGGGGCAGGGGGGGCAAGGGCAACACACGTAACCTAAACATCTGTACCCCCATATTATGCTGAAATAAAAAAAAAAGAAAGCATGGCAGTAATCCCTGCTGAGACTAATGAAATTTGACATTATTTTGGAGATTATAGAGTGAATGTAATAATAAGCTCAAGTAAGAAAGAATTATTATAAATATTGACAAATTAGAGGTGAAATTAATTCTCCCCTTCATTATATATCAAGGACTACCCACACAATTAAAAGACTCCTTTTTTCAGTGTCTAATTTAGATAAAAATCAGCATTTTTCTATTTAGGTAAAATTATGTTCACATTTATGTACCTAACAGAATGGTCACCATCACAATGTTGATGCTCATTTTCTCAGAGTGGTAAAATGTTTCAAGAAAATTTTTCTCCTTAATTACATTTTTTGGTAATGTTGGGTTTTTAAATAATCAGTATACATCATTAATGCAGTCATAAAACATAACTCTTTATGTTTATTAGAACAAGTTAAATAATATAAGAATGTATAAATAGATAATTCTATCACTAAACGTTCCAATCCCATACACCTGTTGTAACCAATATTCACAGTTTTCTTTATAGTCATAAAAGCATATAAAAATATATCAACACAGGTGATACCTGTTGTTGATAGAAAACCTTCGTTCATGTCTCTTCAGGATCAAAGAATGAAAATGAAGTACACAGCAATTTGTGTAAGCAAGTGAAAAGTTTAATCAGCAAGTGATAGTATATTCCAAAAGAGATAGAAGTGGGCACATGTCCCAACAAACAGTGGCTCTGGGGGTCTCTGTGTCACCCCTTTTTCTCCTGTCCAGCCTCTAGTCCTTCATGATGTTGCCTCTTCCTCTCTTTTTCTTTTTCTTTTTCAGTGGCTTATACAATACAAGTTTATTTTCATAAAAAGTCTAATTCTGAGTTCCTGGTCAGCATCATTCAGGAACCAAAAATTTTCCTACCATGTGGCTCCATTATTCCTTAAAGCCTAGGAATGCCCTGCTGGATTTTCCACATACATCCAGCAAACTGATGTATAGAATAAACATGGGGAATGGTGCAAAGGTGTTTAAGGGAGCAGGCTTGAAAGAGGCATACATCAATTTTTTCAACATTGCATTGGGTAGTAATCAGTTGCCTAACAACATCAAACTGCAAAGAACACTGGGGTATGTAGTCCCATTGTGTGCCCTGGAGGAAAAAAAAGAGGTTTTCTTTTCTTTTTCTTTTCCTGCATGTGTTTGTTTTCATTTTAATCTCCGTAAAGTACATTTTACAATATTCTTTTATAGTAAAAGGAGTTGAATCTTTCTGAGGTTAACTTGTACAAAATCACACAGCTAGTAAGTAATGGAGCAAGAATTTCTTTTTTTTTATTTTTTCTTTTTTGTGCGCATGGAGCAAGAGTTTCAACTAGATATTTCTGCCTGTCCTAGATTGACAACAGAGGAAACAATACGTTTTATTTTTTTATTATAATTTCAGCACATTATGGGGGTACAGATATTTAGGTTATGTATGTTGTCCTTGCCCCCCCCGCCTTATGGTTTATTTTTATTTATTTATTTATTATTTCAGAATATTATTTGGGTATGATCGTTTTGGTTACATAAATTAATTTGCACCATCTGAGTCAATTATAAGTGTGTCCACCCCCAGATAGTGTGCATTCTACCTGCTAGGTGTGAATTTACCCATCCCCTCCACCCCCTCCCACCTGCTTGATTTCCAATGAATGTTATTTCCATATATGTACATAAGTGTTGAACAATTAGTTCCAATTGAATGTTGAGTACACGTGGTGTTTGTTTTTCCATTCTTGTGATATTTCACTTAAAAAAATTGTCTCCAGTTCCATCCAGGTTAATATAAGAGGTATTAGCATGGAGTGCTATTCAGCCACAAAAAATAGTAAATTAATACCTCTTGTATTAATCTTTTTTCTTCTTGATCAGTAGGAATATTATCTCCTTCCAGTCATCGGGCAGGGGGAGTTTTTCACCTTATATAGTTGGGTCTGGATATGTCACAGTACTCAAAGCCCACTGGGGAAGGGGGGCAAACTGTAATGTGGTATAATGTGCCCTGTGTTGTTTCTGCTATGTTTCTTGTGACACTTGGGGTTACTCTTATCTTGTTATCGTTACAATATGTTCTCTTACTCAATATTCCATTTGTTTACACTGTCAGTTTTCATATTTTCTTTACTTATGTCTCACTTTCCTACCTATGTTAACATTCTATGACACTTGGCAGTTACCCTTATCTTGTTATTTTTGCAGTGTGTTGTCTTACTCAGCATCCCATTTGTTTATGCAGCCCATTTCATACTCTGCTCATGTCTTACTTTCTTACCTATGATAATATAGGTATGATCTTCTTGTTTTCTGTTTTGTTTTTGTTTTGTAAAGGTACTATAGAAACTTTTTTTTAATATTTTTTATATATAGCATAGTTTTTTCAATCATTAACCTATTCACAGATATATAGTTTTATCTATTTTTACTACTGCAAAGTTGCAATATTTTCTGTTTTTATATTTTATCACAAAATGTAATAAAGTATCTTTTTGACCTAAGCATATAAAAGTATAATAATACTTAAGATACAATCCCTAAACACAAAGTAGAATATTCTAAATGTGACTGCTAAAATTGAGAAGTTCTAATAGTCAAATAAACCTCATAAAAAGAAAGAGAATGCTAGCCACAGACTGTGAAAACATATTTTTATCAAATACAAATGACAAGGATTTAATGTTCAAAAATATATGAGAACTTATGTAAAATGATTATAAAAAGATAAGCCAACATTAAAAAATAACCAAAAACCATGAAAAATGTTTCATTGAAAAAGTCAAAGACTACATGAAAATAACCCTTAATAATCATCAGGAGAAAGGAAACAATGGTTACATTTATATGTTATTTTACCACCTATTAAATGGACAAAAAGTAAAAAATATCTGATAACACCAAATATTGAAGAAGGGATGGAGCACCACATGAGTACATATTTAGTGCTTGTAGGAGGCCACAAAGATAAATTCAGCCTGGGACATAATTTAGTCTTATCTTTATCTTACATTGTTAAGATGAATGTGTCAAACACCTTTGACCAGCAAGCTACCAATTCCTTCCCTTGGGAAATGATAGATAGATAGGTAGGTAGGTAGATAGATCTCCACCCTAGAGCAACAATTCTCAAACTTTAGCATGCATTAAAATTATACAGAGATTACTGCCATCCCCAGAGTCTATGATTCAGCAAATCTGAGATGGAAACTAATAATCTGCATTTTTAATAAGTCCTGAAGTGATGCTGATTTTTTTGATCCAGAGACCACACTTTACAGCATGTGCCTTAGGATATATGTAAAATAATGCTCATAACAGCATTGTTTACAATAGAAAAATTTGGAAACTCGAATTTCCATTAATAAGAGAATGGACTGACAAATGGTAGATTCTTATAATAAAATATAATTCAACAGTAAAATTGCTTTAACTACAGATATATGTAAGAATATGAATGGGACGTAAAAATTAATATTTACTGGAAACAAAAAAAAGACTCAGAGCGTATGTATAAAATGACATCATTTTCCCACAAGGGAAACTAACAATTGTTAATGGATGCTTATGTGATCAAACTTTAAAAACAACATACAGTGAATTATAAAAGTTATTTAGTTTGGTGATAGAAGGCAGTAGGGTCATAGACGCTCATTTTATTTTTATGCTCTGGTAAACATATATATTTTGCATATATTATTCAGTGTATTTCAAGTATTACATCATAAATCATCAAATAAAAGAAAAAACATAGCAAGCAAATATTAAGATAAAATCAAAAGAAAGCAGGTATGGCAATAATTCAAGACTGAATATAGCTTAAGGTCAAATATATTAACTGAGACCCAGAGGGATAGTTAAATTTGCAGAATTTAAAATCCAGTGAAGCAACAACAATTGTTATTTATTGTTATTGTTAAATTTAAAAGGAGTAAAGGCATATATGTTATAAATTTAGGGAGACTATGACAATACATAATGAGGGGAATAAAGTAAAATACTTCACACAGAAATAATCACAGAAATAATATACAAAAAGATGTAAATATTTATTACTCATATAACATAATGAAAATATATAGTTTTATATATTTGCATTTTTCAGCACTTGTATAAAAATTATAAATATGAATGTTGTACTGGGCCATAAGATAGTTTTCATTAAATTCTATAATATAAAAACAATTCAGGCAACTACTTACAAGGACAATATAATAGACATTATAACAAAACGAGAGTGAACGAAATTCCACATATTTAGTCATTTGTACAAACACCTGTAATTAACAGATTTTTGTCTTTTTTTTTTCTTTTTTTTTTTTGCTTCACAGCCAGCATTCCCCTGGTAGGCTGTTGAATAGGCAGTCCAACACAATCTGACATCAGAAATCACATGACTCATTACTCTTCCTGGGAATTTTAAATTTTAGTAAAGATACAAATGGACAGAAGGTAGTTGAAGCTAGGTTTCTTTGGACAATATTCTAAACAGTTCCTTGTAAAAACTATGAGTCCCCAAGTCACATCCCAGACCCACTGGTTCACAACCTAGAGGGGAGATTCTTAGGAAATATCTCAACATAGTTTATGAATTTTTGTTACTGATATCCCGAGAGCTGTTCTAGATTTTGTCTTTCCTGAGGCTCGTTTGTTCCACTGGTTTTCCAAGTACTTGAGCTACTCCTGATTTTCAATTAATTCCTTTTGCTCTCTTTTAATTAGCCAGAATTAATGTTGATAACTTAATATCATACCTCCAGGAAACAGACCTCGAGAAAATATATCTGAAATAGTTAATTGAGCTAAGATAACATGAAAGTTAGGACGATGTCCATTTAAATTTCAGAATGGTAAACTAGCAAACTGTGTCATGGAGCGTGGGAGAACCTCCTGAAGTATGCTTGAGATATCCCAGGTCAATAAGCCCACTGAAAGTGAAGCTCTTGAAGACCAGGGAACTGCTGCTAGAAATAAGTTTAATGAGATGGCCTAAAATGATTTTTCTGACATAATCAGCTAAAGATCAAATCCAAAATTATTCCATCAGGGCAAGTAATAAATCTCAGGACTGTTATCTGACCCCTTTGATAGACTTCCTTTTTTTTAAATATTAAAGCTAAAAACCAAACTCAAAGATTGATGCAGAGTTTGAATTATTATTATTGCTGGGACAATTAAGTGAAAAAGTTATCACAGTGATTTGGAAAGACTAAGATGCTAATAATTCTAATGGTAATATTTTGTTGGATACAGAGAATGAAGATAACCCCAAAGGGCTCAGAAATTCTCAGAAGCATACTTAACTTACTAAGGAATTTATTTTCCCATTTTCTTCCTTGTAAGCAAAACCTTATGTACTTAAATGTCTTACCCGTGGCTATTGTTAGGCAAATATTGTAGGTTGGGTTCTCCAGGAAGCTGACTTTGAAATGGATCTTAATCTGCAGGATTTTTGTGTCAGAGTGACTTTTGGATCAACACCTATGGAAAAGAGAGGAAGGAAGCAGGATTGTGCAGAGGGAGAATTCAAGCTGTGATGCAAACCCAGACCCAACCAATCCCATGAGGAGTTATGAAACTAAAATAGTCATTCAGATTGTCCTAAGTTGTGCCAAGATGACCAGAACATTATACTTCTGTATCAATCAGTTATTGAATGTGGTCTACCCTGGGAAGCAGTATGGCTTTAGGCAATACAGGTCTCTGCAGCAAAAGAAACCTTGAAGTGGTTGACAGCTGATGTTTGCTGGTACTCACAGTTGCTGGGTCAACAAGTCCTTCCTTAAAAGGGGATCTGGGAGCTGCATCTATACTTTCATTATAGTCCACCCCTTGTGCTACTTAGATTGACTTCATATAAGTTCCAGGAGCAGCTTCCCCAGGATTTTTATGGGCCTCTCTTCCTGGAGGAAGTTTAGAACTGGAAAGTTGGTGGGATGAACCACAACTCGTCTGCTCCATCTCGTCTCAGGGACACAGCTTGTACCGTTTTTCTCTTCCACTCTCCATTCTAGGTTTCTCTCACTGAAATAGAAACTCTTTTGGTATTGATGACTTGCTTGGTGACATGAGAAAAATCATGATGTATGAAGGGTCTGAGACCCTCCTTACCATTCCCTTCTCAGATCTGAACCGCTTCATTTATTATCACAGTGGGAAAAGAGAGTACCAAGAGATACCCTCAAGGATTTACTGTAGATCACACATATTCCTCCCTGTCCCCGTGGTATATAGTAGCCATATGTCCTCTTCATGATCAATGCTAATTATCCCTGGAAGAATGGTGACTCGTCTTATTGCCTGCTGATCCTTTTTCACAAGGAACCTGGAGTGCCGAGGGATAGGAAACAGTTTATAATTCAATGTTAACTTTGCTGGGTCCCCTGGTAGAAATGTTGGCTATTTAAAACTGAAGACCTCTAAATCTATAAATTCCAGACTTGTGGGAATAAGAATATTTTACAAGTGACCCACTGAATCAATGATAAGACTTCCTTGGTTCCCAGACCCACCTGTTCTTTTTATAGAGACCCTGCATTGTATAGATGTCTTTTAATTCAAGGTATAAACTGTGTTGTGGGTGATGGCATCCTATCCTTGCAAAGTATCACCTCTGAATTGGCATTTAAATCATATTATTAAGAAGTTGTTCCAGTGCTCTCTATGAGGCCAGCAGCTTTTGGGAGTGACCAGTCCTGCTCCTTTGTTAAAAACTAAATTCTTTGATGGGATACAAAGTTTTATGGTATTCCATGTTGCTGGATCAAGTATCCATAATCCCTCAAATTCACGGGTTTGTGGAGTGTCTTTGTTCCAGAATCCCTGCGGCCTGAGTTGTGATTCTTCTTCTGAGTCTTTCAACAGTTTCCGCTTGGCATTGTTTTTTCCACCACTAATATCTCCCACACAATATGACTTGCCAGATCATATGCCCCCAAGTGATATGTGTGCTTACATCACAGCCTGGACTGATGTAGAGCCTTTTCCTATTCTGGGCCCTATGCAAAACTGACTGTCTTTAACCTCACCTTGTATATGGGTGGAGCAATTTTTTCAGGTGCTGAATATGCTGCTGAGAGAACCTAAAGACACCTATCAGGCATTGTACTTTCTTAGTGGAAGGTTCAAGTTGCAACAATCTCTCCTTTATTTTATTTTATTTCAGCATATTACTGGGTACAGATGTTTAGATTACATGTATTGTCTTTGCCCCATCCGAGTCAGCTTCAAGCGTGTTCAGTAGTTTGCTGGGGCTGCCATAAAAAATACTATAGTCTGGGTGGCTTAAATAACAGAAATTTATTTTCTCACATTATTAAAACCTTATCAAGATCAAGGTGTCTGTGGGGGTGTGTGTTTGCTTGTTTGTTTTTCTGAGGCTTTTCTCTTTGGCTTTTGGTGGCCACCTGCTCACTATTTACTCATATAGTCTTTCCTCTGTGTGTGTCCTTGGTGTCTCTCAGTGTGTCCATATTTTCTCTTATAAGGACAACTGTCATACTGGATTAGAGCATACCTTGAAGGCCTCATTGAAACTTAATCACCTATTTTAAGGGCCCCCTTCTCCAAATACAGTCACATTTTTGAGGTGCTAGAGGTTAGAACTTCAGCATACAAATTTTGGGTGTATACAATTCAACCCACAACAGATGATATATACTGAAATGCCCCTGACCACTGGATAAATGATTTTTATTAATGTGTCTATGTCCTTAAAGTTCATGAATAAATCTCACACTCTCTAGAGAATGTAATAAAATCAAGATTTCTGATATGCTAGCTGCTTCTTGTTCATTTAGTTTGATTGATATGATGCCATAAAGATTCTGCATAAATATCTTGGGGGGATTATCTATGAGCAGTGAGCTAACACTATCTCCTCATAACATATCATGCAATTTTAATTTATTAGTCAGATTGGGAACATATGAGGTCAAAAGACAAGTGGAATTCTCAGTTGAATATGGGCATATTTGATCATATATCAACAAACTCATACTGTAGTTTTTTTTTTTCCTAGTTTGGGTTATATTTTGAGATATATCCCCTCAACAACTTTCATAATTCTGTTTTGACTCCCTGACTATTGAGCCACCTGAGGGCTCCGAATACCTATAAAACAGTTTATTTTCCTGGGGTACCGTTGAATAATATGCCACCATGAATGAGTCTAAAGATTTAAGCCTACTGATCCTTATAATAGACCTGTTTAATTCTGCTATTTGGCGAATAAGTAGTCCAATATGAGAGAATGTTACTGGATGTTGGTAAACTTAAACAAATAGAGGCTTTGTCGCTGAAGTTCAAGGTGAGGTCTTACTGGAATAAATCAGTAGGGCTAGTGGTGCTTGGTATGAAGATTTTAATCTGGTGGAAGCATTTTTCTTGTTTCTGTTAATCAGAGAACACCAGGAGCAATTGTATTTCATCTAGGTGTATCAGTACACCTTCACCATTTTCCCTCAAGTTTAAGTTAACTTTCCTAATGCCTAGTACAAAGGAAACTTAACTGCCTCATCATCCTATAGGATATCCGTGTTGGTCTGTTACATTAATAACATATTACTGAGAGGACCAGGGAATCAGAAATTAGTGGTTTCTGTGGATGCCTTGGAATAATATGCAAACATGTAAAAATAAATCTCAAGAAAATAGAGCAAATCTCCCTGGAACTCATAATCTGAAGGCAAGTCAGAACACCTCCTTCATGATTAAGGAGAAAGATGTTATGTTTTTAAGAAAGAGGTATAACAATTCATGCATCTTTTTATGCTATGGGGGTAACACATTTTTTATGCTGCCACATTTTCAGGGGGTCAGAAAAGAGACGGCTCTCCAGTTGGTTGCAGTTGCCCTTATATGTGGATATGGATGTGACAGATCCATGTATGATTAAAATTTCACTAATATATTGGAATGCTCTATGGGGCCTATGGTAAAACCATGACAAATTGTATTGAAAATTATTAAAGTTTTGGAGCGAAGCCATACCACCTCTTAAAAACAACTTTTGAGAAGTAATTTATGAGATCTTACCATCTACTGGTAAGTATTGGAAACCAGAACGTTAAATAGTAAGTAGCCATGAGATCCAAATGCCCATCATGAATTGAGTTTATCTATGACAACTAAATACAAAGTTGAGCATGCCAAGCAGTGTTTTTTGTCAACTGGAAATCGTAGACTCTAAAGGCACAAATAACTTTCATGGCCATATTTTTCACATTCCTAATGTGCTTATACTACAATTATACCTCTCCCTCAACTAACGCCCATGGTATTATGAGGAATTTTATATGACCAGTTCACTGAGAATGAAAAATAATCATTTGAACATGGTTCTCAGATATTTTTGTGGAATATTCTGCATTATTCAAAATTGAAGTCTAGGATGTTATAGCCCCACTCTGAAATGACCCTAAAGGACAATAGAGAATGGAAATCCCAGTGGACAGAAATTAGAGCAATCTAATCAGTAGAGCATTCATATTAGAAAACAATATTTCAGGCTCTAGCAATATTACTTGATGTTCATCTACATAGCTCTTGCCCAGTTTTCCTTTTCTTTAATTCATTAAGATTTTTCCTTCCATATCCCTGATCATCCATCAAGAGCAATGTCTGCTACTTTATATCAAAGTGGAATCTTATCATAGTCATTTTTCTTTACAGGAAAAATAAACAACAAGAAAATATTGAGAATTATTTTGGTACATAGCAGACAAAGAATATTTGTTAATATTTCATGTGTTTTCTTCATCTATTTAAGTGATCTCACAGGAAAAGTAACACTTCTAGGTACATTTATGGGTTAAGTATAATCTTAAAAACATGGGATTTTCCTCACCTAAGCAGACACAGTGTTTACCACCATCAATAAACCAATATGCCAGCACCAGCAACCAATGTTGTTTATTTTAATATCTAGACATAGATTTTAATTAGGATTTTCTACCCACACCTTCCCTTTCTTTTTTCAGCATGTATTAGTTTGCTATGGCTTCCACATACTGGGTGTCTTAAACACCAGAAAATTATTTTCTCACAATTTTGAAGGCTAGAAGACCATGATTGAGGTTTCAGCAGGTTTGGGGCCTACGGAGGCCTCTGCCCTTGGCTTGCAAATGGCTACCTTCTTGGTATGTTTTCACATGGTCTTTCCACTGTGTGAATGTGCTCCTTGCATCTTTCTATGTGTCCTAAACTCCTCTCTTATAAGGGCACCACTCATATTGGATTAGGTTCCACCCTAACAGCCTCATTTTAGCTTAGTCACATTTTTAAAGGTACTATATTCAAAAATAGTCACATTCTAAAGTTCTAGAGGTTAGCACTTCAACATATAAATTGGTGGGCATGATTCACCTTACAACATAGCACTTATGAAATATCTCGTACAATGATACCTCATACAATTAGCCTTCCACTGTGTAAATCAATTCACAAAGAAATAAGATATGGATTGACTGCCCCTATGGCAGCTCCATGAAAACTAAGAAATATCCAGTGAACGAAGTAGAACTTAACTCACTTCTTTCAGAAACTGAAAATGAAGAAGATAAATTGCTAGGGATACTTAGTCCTTGAATCACAGAATCAGCAAATTTATTTCAAGTAACATATACAGAGCATATTTTTAAAGAACATTTGAAACTAACAAAAATGTACTGTTTACTATGTCCCAAAGACATGTTCAATGAATATTAAAGAATCCAAAATACACAGATCACAGACTCTAAGTACAGTATAATAACATGAGGAATCTATAATGGATGCTTAGATGTATAATAAAAAAATTAAAACTTTAGAAATAATAAATCACATATGGATCAAATAAAAAAGCATGATGGAAATTAGAAAACATTAAAAGCTGAAAGAGAAGGAAAACATTACAAATCAAAATTCATGGTGTGCTACCAAAATAGTACTTAATGGAAAAAATGTGCTTACAAATGCATGTATTATAAAACAAACTAAAATGACAAAAAATTAATGAGCTACTTGTTCCTTTAGAAAGGAGAAAGAGAATAATAGAAGAAACCCATAGAAATAAAAGGAAATAACAGCAGAAATTAATGGGTAGTAAATTAAAAAATAGAGCGATTCAACAAACACTAACATCTGTTCTTTGAAAACACATAAAATAAACAAACTGCAAGAGTGTACAGGAGAAAATAATTCTGAAAATGAAAAGAGATTATTAAACACAGTAGAATTTTTTTGGAAATTTAGGGAAATTTTAGAAAATTTGAAATGGACTACATGAACTATCAAAAATGTCTAAAGAAGAATTAGAGAACATGCCTATGTCTATAAATACTAAAGAAAACAAATCCATAATATACAGCTAAAAAATCCTCCTATAACCTTTCAGACCCAGAAGATATTACAAGTCAGTACTGGTAAATATTCAGAAAAAGAAAAACTGTCCTTTATTGAAATTGTTTCAGTTAAAATTTAAAAAGTAAATTCTTATTTAATTAAAATGAAAAAGGAATATATATATTTTTTTAATCTATAAGAGTTTGAAGTCTGAAAAGGGTTAATATAGGAAGGAAGTATTGCACTTCTGACCATAGATGGAAACATCTCAAATAAAATATTAGCAAACTAAATTTAGTAGTATGTACAATATAACAAAGTAGTTTTCCTTTTTAGGAATGAAAAGATGCTATGACATAACCAAGTAGCTTTTTTTTGGTCAGGAGTGAAAGATATTGTAACATAAAATAAATTCATTAATTTACCTTTGAGAGATTTAAAAATACACAATGATATAAATGAAAGCAAAAAACATTTTGCTTAAGGTAGCTTTGGCTATAGAATCATTTTGTCTCAATCTGTGAAGAATGACTTTGATATTTTAATAAGGATTGCATTGAATCTGTAGATCACTTTGGGTGGCATAGACATTTTAACAATATTGACTCTGCCAGTCAATGAGCATGGTATGGTTTTCCATTTGCTTACATCCCCTGAAATTTCTTTTTCTCAATGTTTCATAGTTCTTCCTATACAGATTTGTCACCTCCTTAGTTAAATGTATTCCTAAGTATTTTATTTTCTTTGATGCTATAGTGAAAGATATTCTATAATAAAGACATCTGTACTTTAATGTTTATAGCAGCATAATTCACAATTGCAAGGATGTGGAAACAATCCAAGTGCCCATCAATACATGAGCGGATTAATGATGCGGTATATGTATACCATAGAGTACTACTCAGCCACAAAAAATGGTGAACTACTTGTTGTATTATCCTGGATGGAGCTAGAGCCCTTTCTTCTAAGTGAAGTATCACATGAATGGAAAAACAAGCACCACATGTACTCACCATTAATTGCTACTAATTAATCAACACTTATGTGCACATATGGAAGTAACATTCATCAGGTGCCAGGCAGGTTGAAGGGGGGAAGAGGGGATGGGTAAATTTACACCTAATGGGTGTGGTGCACACTGGGTCTGGGGTATAGGCACACTTGTAGCTCTGACTCAGGCAGTGCAAAGACAATATATGTAATAAAATTGTTTATATCCCTGTAATATTCTAAAATCAATAAATAAAATAAATGAAAGCAGAGAACAACATTTATCAAAATAAAATGCTTTTAATAAAAGGTCTTAGCAATCCAGATATTCCTGAAATTTATAAAATACATCTACTAAAAACCTACGACAAGGATATGCAAAGTGGCTATCATTAATGTCAGAATAAGACAAAAATTCTCACACTCCCTGCTTCTTTTTCAAATCATACTAAAATTCCTAGATAACAACAACCGAAGCAAAATAAATAAGAATGAAAGAATTAGAAAGAAATACAGTTTTATTTCAACATTAGAGTCCATTTAAAATATTAATAAAACTGTAAATAACTAATGATATAAGTAAAAGGAATTTTGTAAGACTTAGAGATTAAGGAAATCCGAAATTTTTGCTGAAGGAATTAAAAGATGACTGATCTAATAAATGGAGAGACATAATATATTCCTTCAGGAAAAGACAATGTTTTCAAGATATCAACTCCCACACACATCAGTCTATACATTCAATAATACCACAATCAAAAACTTAACAGTATTTTTGTAATCTTTAATCTTTTTTTTTTAAATTTATTTTTATTTTTTTTTTTTTATTTCAGCATAATATGAGGGTACAGATGTTTAGGTTACGTGTGTTGCCCTTGCCCCCCCTCCCCCCCTCAGTCCAGGTTTCAAATATGTCCATCCCATTGCGTGGTGCACATTGCACTCTTTGTG
>CAUYSK010039601.1:0-18899 GCA_963575035.1 Avahi laniger | reverse complement strand
CATTTTAAACATAACATAGTTTTGTATTTTTTTAAACCTTGGACTCGAGCTAGACAGACATCCAATTATAGAAGATACTTCTATCTTACCCCATCCCACATTTATCTCGGACCCAGTGGTCCCTATCTAGACAAGCCAAGGATCTCTTCTTTTTTCCTAATTACTAAGTAGTTATTGTGAGTGATGTTACTGTTTATATTGTTCTGAAATTGCTTGTTTTACTCAATAACACTTTTAAGATGATTCCATGTTGTATCGATCTTCATGCTTTGCAATGATATGTACTACTCCAAAATATTTAATTAGTATTTATTTAACTATATTTTGACTAATGCTCCATTGTACCAGTATTTCTCTTGGATGTACTCCAAGAAGTAGAATAATTGGGTTGAAATGTTTCCACAATTTAAATTCTAATAGGTACTGCCAAATTGCCCTCAAAGAAAACCAGCATTATGATGTTTGGTGCTAATATTCTATTACATGAAACTTTTTTGTTGTTTATTTGATTTACCAGTTTCTGAAAGTCTCACATTATGAGTGTAGATTTTTCAATTTCTCATATTCCTATTAGATTTTGCTTTAAATATTTCAACATAGTGTTATTAGATATATAAATTGTTAAGACTACTACAACTTTCTTATGAATAATACCTTGTATTTTTATAAAAGTTTCTTTCTCCTCCTTTATAAAATTTTAGAAGTATTTTTGTTAATTTACTTCCCACCAGCAATATCTGAATGTACATATTTCCTCGCTCCTTAAACTGTTGATACTATCAATCATCTATTGTGATGCGATCTAATTTTGTTTTCTATTTACTATGCTTTTTTGTTGTTCTCTTTCTTATTGTTGTACTATCAATATTTGTTTAAATTTAATTAATTTTCTTCATACTACTTTTAATCAAATAATATGGAATTTATGCATCTTCTTTCCATTCTTCCAATAGTTGTAACTCCTAAAGTTTTAAAACTCTGTTTTTGTTTTCTGTTAGCACATCTTTACCTACCTGACTTCCTGTTCTCATCACTTCCCACCTTGTTTGCTAAATCATCAGGAAATTTAGCTTCAAAGTATTATTTTTGATCAACAATCATTTAGATTAATAAAGTACTTCTACTTGCTCCTCTATTCACTCCTGTCTCTTGTGTTTTGTGTGTCTCTTAGGTTCTCTCTCTTTTCATCGAGAAGGATAAGGCTGTGAGCAGTAAAATTTCTGAGCCCTACCATAATTTAAAAGTGTCTATATTTTCACTCTTGTTTCAGTCACACATTGTTTGGGTGTTGGATTCTATATGCTTAATTATTCTCCACCTCACAACTTAGAAGAGTTGCTTCCTTCTCTTCTTGTATCCCGTGTTGTTGATGAAAAATCTGGTGTCAGTATTTTCTTCCTCTGTAGATAATTACTATATAGAAACTTTTAGGATACTCTTTATCCTATTTTTTGTAATTTCATTACATAATTTTGGGAGTAATGTTTTCTTGTCACTCTTTTTACTTGGTCATTGGGAAGACTTATGTCTCTGAGGACTCCTGTCTCTGTTCGGCACTAAAAGTTTTTCTTCAATTAATTTATGAGGTGTCACTGCTCTACTCCCATTTCGCCATTCTCTCTCTCTCGGAAACCCTGCTAGATTACACATTAGAACTTCTGAACTTATTTTCCATATCTTAACGTATTTTTTCATCTTTCCATCTCTTAGAGCTTTTGTTCTACATCTCAGGTGTATTCCTCAGCTCTGCTTCCCAGCTCACCTACGTAGGACCATTATGATGTTCAACCCATCTGTTGAGGGTTTGCTTCATTATTTCAACAATAACATTTATATTTTCCAATACCTGAAGTTGATCTTTATGCATGTAATATTTTCTTATATCCTTCTGAGTATATTAATTAGAATAAAGACTAGAGTGACTACAATTATCTTAACTCTGTTTCTTATGGAACTAGATCTTTCTTTTCAAAGGTGATCATTTGATGTTTGTCTTTCATGATGTTCTTTTTCCCCCAATCATTAGCTGTTTCTCATAGTTTGCTCAACTTTGTACCTCTGATGATTCATTTACCTTTACGTAAATGATAACCTACAGGTCACATTACCCTAAGCAAGCTTCCACATTAATCCACCTTGGGAAGGTCATCTGACATTTTGCCTCTGAGTAAAGACTCTAACTGTAAATTTCTCTTGTACCATACATGTATTGATCAATGTATAACCTACTGACACGAATAGTACATATTTATTTTAAGATTAACTGAAGCATGAAGTTCTACTGACTGTCTTACATGTAGACTTTTCTTAGACTGTATGATGTAATGTGTAGATAATGGTCATAATTTCTGTATTGTACCCTCCGATGAAAGGAAGACAACTTTGGTATGAAGAGTCTCCTCCCATCTTTTAAATTTTTCTATAAAAACTTTTCACATATGACATACTCTGGAACACTCCCAACTCTGTTTGTTGGTGTGTTTTCCTGGGTGAATTCTCATATTTGGTTTCCAAAAAACCTTTATTAAATTATTTCTGCCTCAAAACCCTCAAATTTGGTTGAAAATGCCATAAACATTTTCCATTAGTAATGTTCTCAGCCACCTCCAATGCCCCTGACATAAGAACAGAATGTACTGCCAGGTGGAGAGTCCTAGGAGTTGGATTTCTGGACCTGTCTGCTTCTCTTTCCTCCTGAACGTTGCCAACCTTGCCTCTTGTGCCCATATGTTCCCTCCTTGTCCCTCCCAGAGGAAAATGCTGTAACCGATTCTTGTTTGAAATGAGTTGGAGTGGGAAGGATTAAATTAAATGCTTAACTTCTACTGGGATACCCCAAACAATGACCCTGTTTATTATCATTCAGTTTTATGACCGCTATCAATGTTAACAACAACAACAAAAAAAAAACAAAAAAACAGACAAAAAATTTCTTAAAGCTTAACATTGGTTGTGCAGAGCCTATAAGAAACAAACTACCATTTTTACATTCTAGGTACTAGTCTTAGTTAGTTATTATAGTATCAAATTGACCTATGAATGGTCATATCAGAGAACCCAGGAGAGCTTAATCACATAGTACATCTGCACATACAAACACACACACTCACACACACAACCCCGCCTACAGGTTCTTGGCAAGTCTCTCCAAGGAGGAAAATCTCCAGGATATCGGGGTATGTGTAGTTTGCACAATCTTTTGTGGTGATTTTGGATGACAGCCTTTGACTTTTGTGATATGTTTATTTTCATATATATTAATAGTTAATTCTGATTTTCTCATGCTATTCAAGTACAATATTGACAGAGATATGTCCATATGACATTATTTTCATTTTTCCCAATGACTCTGGCAGCCAGTGGAGAACAAGACACATAGACCATTTTGTCAGCCCTTCTCTTTGTTTTGCCCAAGGCTTGCCCTCTTTCTATGCCTGGCTTTTGCCTTGAATTTGCCATCCTATTCTCTCTTTTCAGTTCTTCAAAGCCCTCCCCATTCAGTCTTCTGGGGTCTCTCTCTACTAAGAATGAGAAAGTGACAACATTCTTAATTTCCAGCTATCTGTGCTCGTAGTTTCTTCAATACCTACTTTCTTCTTCACCCCTTCCCTCAATTATGAAGAAATAAGTGTAGATTACATCTTTTTCATAAAACATTTAACCATATTCCTAGCAATAGTAACCTAGAGCATTAATAATGTCATTAATTCACTCTCACATTCACATAATTCAAAATTATATTGAGTGCCTCTTATATCTAGACACTGTCCTAGACTTTCATTAATATGTGACAAGCGGCCAAAGATGCCTTTCCTCCTGGAATTTATCTTCTAGCACCTCCAAAGCAGAAATAGAAGGAACTACGGTCTAGCAGTACTTAATATGCCAAAAAATCAAAAGAAGAAAGAATTCAATAGCCCTGTCAAGCATAGTAATCACCAATTAACTTCAAATCACTTAAACTTTCTCTACCAGCTCTGGCAAGGAACAGAGAACATAAAAAAAGGAATGTGGAAAAGAGGATGGAGAGGAAGAAAATAAGATGGGAGTAGGAATTGTTTTAGACCTTATATGTTTCATTTCTTCCTGTTACTTTTATGCTATACTTGTCATACTGTATGTCTTATATCTCTATAAATAAAGATCCCACAAGTCGATGTTAAAATTTTTTTATTTGGTAAGTTGTATTAATTTTAAAGTAATTAAGAGAAATACAATATTTTTTTAGCTGTGTTAAGATATAATTGACAAATAAAAATTATGTATATTTATCTGGTATAATGTGTTGTTTTGATATATGTATACATTGTGAAACCAAGTGAATCACAATATCCATTACTTCACATGCTTATAATATTTTTGTAATCAGATATTCCACTCTTTTAGAAATTTTCAAGTATATAATGTATTATTATTAACTACAGTCATAATGATGTGCAATAGATCTCTAGAAATATACAATATATTTTTTATATTAAACCATGAATTTATCATTTTAGATTCTCTTCATGCATCCTTATGAAAAAGAAATTCCCTTTCTCCCCTAGATGTCCTGCTTCCTGGTTCTATGATCAAGGTCACTGGTGTGACAACAGTGTCTTGATTCCACTGGGACATGTGAGAAACCCAGAAATTGCCTTCCAGATTGTCCATCTGAAATATGAGGGAAAAATGTATCTGCACTGAATCCTAGCCTCCATTTTTGCGGTTGCCCTTGGGAGTCTTCACTGCCTCATATCTGGGATGTCTTGCATGTGAATCCAGCAGGCTGCTAAGGGTATCCCAGAAGGCAGCAGGTCTTATTCTCCAGAGGAGGAGTGGGACATTAAAGTGGAGAGGTTAGTGGTTAGCACTGGAAGCAGGAAACTGACAATGTGAGTTAGAATCACCCAGCACAAGTTGCTTGAACTCCTCATTCTCATTTCTCTCATCTGAAAAATAAGGATAGTAAAAACACCTACCTCATAAAATTTTCTGAGGATTAAATATACATAAACTGTTAAGTATAGTTTTTGGCATAAAGCAAGCTCTGAATGAATGTTGGTTCTAATTATCTTAGTGGTGGTAAAGCTACTTTCTCAAAACAGGGGCTTCAGGGGTTGATAGAGGAGATTCTAAAATTAGGATTAGCAAGAGAATTAGAGTAAAATAGAGTCTTTGGTTTGAAAATACCTGTATTCCACCATCATCCCCCTATACTGTATGGCACTACTAAAAAGGTAACACTTTGAGGCATCAACAGTGAGAGACTACTTCTTATCTGGAAGTCATCCACACTTCCTTTTAATTTGAACTTCTTTTTTTTTAATTTTTGAATATGACAGGGTTGCAAACACTTTGGTTACATAAATTGCCTTTGTAATGCCTGAATCAGAGCTATATCCGTGCCCATCCCCCAGATACACTACACCTGTAAATTGTGAATTTACCCATCCCCAACTCTTCCCTTCCACCTGCGGGACACCTGATGAATGTTACTTCCATATGTGCACGTAACTGTTGATCAATGAGTACCAATTTAACGGTGAGTACATTTGGTGTTTGTTTTTTCATTCTTGTGATACTTCACTTAGAAGAATGGGCTCCAACACAAATGCCCATCAATACATGAATGATTAATAAAATGTGGTATATGTATACCATGGAGTACTACTCAGCCATAAAAATCATGAGCTACCTCTAATATGATCTTCTTTGCATATCTTTTAAGGCATTTATTTTCTCACTTTTGCTCTGATAATTAATATATCTATCTTTAAAATTTTTGTTATTTAAAATTTAACTTTACCTCAAGCTACACCTCATACCCCCTCCAGGTACTTAATGACATGCCTGGTAGATATCAATGCAAAATATTTATCAATAAAAGATATTGAATAGATAAAGCTAAAGTTAGCATTTTATATCTGAAATTTAGTACTGAATATTTCTTAATCTCAAATATCATAGTAAACTTGGAACCTACATTTATTTATAAGAATTTGTTATATTCTCTAAAAATTATTAAACAAAGGATATAGAACTATGTGTGAATACCTAGATGGAAACAAAAGAATAAATTGACTACTTGAGAATTGACAGAATTTGGAAAGATTAGTTGTTTTTGTGTCTGAATTGAACTGTTCAATTTCCACTACAGGAAATAATGATGCTCCACGGTGCCTTTGAATTCACAATTGAACCTCTAGAGTCTTCAGAGATTTTTCCTCAGAGGAAAACAAAAATGAAAGATACCTATATAACCAGTATGACTTTGAGTTGTTACTGAAAGATGAGTGAGTTCACATTGCAAGAGGTAAGATGTTGGCTTTTGTTAATGAATCCAATGTATTGATTTTCATTTACCCTTTGAGAACATTTTATATCTGTACTCACAAGCCATAGTGCAGAAACAGGGCAGATGTGACCAAGCAATCAGTTACTGAGAAACTTTGGCTAAATTGCTCTTTTTCCTCCATCAGTTTGATGTGAATAAACAGGCATAATCCAAGTCACCAGGATTCCCTGTTTGTCTACCAATAAGACAGAAACTCAGATGGTCTCTCAACACTATTCAAACTCAGCACTCTGCCAAAATGCTAATAAACTCCCTAGCTTTCAGACACTTTGGGCCCTCACAGATATTACACAGATTTCAATTAAAAATAAAAAATGTGAAGATGATGTAAATATTTGCAGAAAGACTTACTTTGCTTATGGATCCAAGTGCTCTGAGCTTAGGAGCAACAACATATTAGACAAAGGTTGGGACATAAAATCAAAAAACTAAGAGATGAGGGTCAACCTGGACACTAGCTGCATGATCCTTCTTCAATTTTATGCTATACTATTCAGCTCTGTATCATGTTGAAGATAATATTATTCATTCTGTAAAACCCCAATTAGAAAGCATTGTTACAGTAGGAAGTTATTTGATTTTATTAAATGTATTTTTATTATGTGATGAATATTAATCAGATTTTTTACATATTGATTACATTGATATCTTAAACTACTTGAAAAAACAAAACAATAATATATTTAATTATAAATATTTTATAGATATCCAATGAATTTACAATAAGTGACCTCATTCATAACAATAATTTTAAATTACTTTCTGGTAATAGAGTTAAAATAATTTTATTTCTTCTTTTTAAAAATGATCTTACTTAGCTGACAGATATTGTGAAATATGTAACTAACCAAGTTCTTCTTTGACACATTAGATGCTAGACAACCTAAAGGACAAACTGTTATCAACTCATTGCCAGGTGTGTTGGACTTCATCATATTATTTAACTTTATTTGTTGTGTAGTTACTAAAGGAATGAGCAGTCAGACTTCCTGGGCTTTATGATCTGACTCCTTGAATTACTATGATACCTTGCACAAGTTACATAACCTCTTTCAGACTCAGTTTATGCATCTATAAAATAATAGTGAAACTAATATTATTTTGTGGAAAATGAACCAGACTATGTATACAAAATTCTTAACCCTAGGCTTATCATTTAGTAAACGTAATAAATGTTAGCTATTACACAAGTCTTTATTTAAAAGCTCTATATGCATATTTTTCTTTTTTTATATACTTGCCAATCTTTTTTTATTATTCTTATTGTCTTATATTTTTATACTTTGTATTTAAAGCCACGTTTACTGCATTTTTGGAAACAATATGACAAGAAAAGGACATTATTTGAAGAAAATTTTTCTGATGTTTGAACAAAAAATAATTTTCACAGCACAGATAGACTCATTATTTCATGTAAAACTATACTGGTGCTTGAATATCTTTATAACGATCATGTGTACTAATAAAAATGAAACCAACAAATTTATAACTACTGGACTGTTCGCATCTCAGGTTCACTTTGGGAGAAGTACCTTGTCTCATGGATGCCCCGGTGGATGGGAACCACACTGCTGTGACAGGGTTCATTTTATTGGGCTTAACAGACGATCCAGCCCTTCATGTCATCCTTTTCATACTCATGCTATGCTTTTACCTGGTGACCATCTCGGGCAACCTCAGCACAATCATTCTAATCAGAATCTCCTCTCAGCTCCATCATCCTATGTATTTTTTTCTGAGCCACTTGGCTTCTGCTGACATAGGCATTTCATCTTGTGTCACCCCCAACATGCTTGTAAACTTCCTGGTGGAGAGAAATACAATCTCCTACCTTGGATGTGCCATCCAGCTTGGTTCAGCTGCTTTCTTTGGGCCAGCTGAAAGCTTCCTTCTGGCTGCCATGGCATATGACCGCTTTGTAGCAATCTGCAACCCGCTGCTTTATTCCACCAAAATGTCCACTCAAGTCTGTGTCCATTTACTCATGGTGGCTTACATGGGTTGTTTTCTGAATGCTTCCTCTTTTATCTTTTCTTTTCTTTCTTTATCATTCTGTGGCCCAAATCAAGTCAATCATTTTTTCTGTGATTTTGCTCCCTTAATTGAACTCTCCTGTTTTGATGCCAGTGTCCTCACAGCTGTTCCCTCATTTTCTGCTGGCTCCATCATTGTGGTCACTATTTTTGTCATAGCCGTCTCCTACTTCTACATCCTCATCACCATCCTGAAGATGCGCTCCACCGAGGGGCGCCACAAGGCCTTTTCCACCTGCACCTCCCACCTCACTGTGGTTGCTCTGTTCTATGGGACCACTACATTCATTTATGTGATGCCCAAGTCCAGCTACTCAACTGACCAGAACAAGGTGGTGTCTGTGTTCTATATGGTGGTGATACCCCTGGTGAACCCCCTCATCTACAGTTTTAGAAATAAGGAGATTAAGGGGGCTCTGAAAAGAGAGCTAGGAAGAAAAATATTTTCTTACTGACAACTTCTATTGGTAGAATTTTATACAATAATGTCTCATTAAGAAAATATTAATACTAAAAGGAAATCAAGTGTCTGTAGTCAAAATATATCTGCTCATGTGTCATACTCAGTGTGGAGCTTTTTAGTAAATGTTAAGGGGTAGATTTTCAGATCAAACAGTAGATCAGTGGCCCAGAGTGAGTTATCTTCAATAAAATGAAATTAAATTTATAGTTGGGAAAACATTGTTTCACATGAAAATATGCTTAATGTGCTTCAGATCTTTTCAAATTTTATTCATATTTTCCTAAAAGTTGTTCTCTATTGTGAGTTAAGATTGTTATACCTCTAAACCCTTAGACTGTGTCCGTTTTCAAAATCAGCGTATCCTGAGATAAGGCTGATAACTACAGTTCTGAGTCCTTTCTGAAAGGAAATGACAAAATGGAATCAAATGATAACATTGCTGGATACATTCTCCATACACAAATGTTACCTACTGGGAATGAGCTTTGTGGGCCTGTAAAATTCTGGTCTGCGTTCCTGGCCTCTGGTTCTGGCATAGTTACAGGGCTCACTAGAGGAGAACAAGAAGAGTTGTCTCTGACTGTCCTGTGAATTTCTCTATCAGGTCAAAATAATTGAGTTATTTTGCCGGAATGAGTGGAATTTCTGATTTCTTAGGGACTGGGTGAAATAAAAACAAGCAATAATTTCCAGGAGGATAATCCAATTGCAGGGTGCCATTGAGACTGTGGAGAAAAACCTGGTTTGTGGTCTCAGTCACATCTTACCTAGGAAGCTCCAGGGGACTTGACTGTCTCTCCCCTAAAATTTTGACTGGCCCCTGGAGAGACTTTATCAACCATATGGCGACAATTACCACATTTATTTTCCTTTCCTGTCCTCTGTTTAGTGTTTCAGACATAAATTCTTAGCTTTTTTCTGACAGAACCACAGGAAATTAAGCATTTCTTTCATCCATTTGGTCTTTCATACATTCAAAAATTATAATATATTGAGTGACTCATATTGCAAGCACTGTCCTGGGCTCCTGGGGATGTAAGTGACAAACAGCCAAAGATGTCTGCCCTCATGAAATGTACCTTCTGGCATAGGGTTCAGACAATAAAACTAACAAGTAAGTGGTACAGACTATTAGAAGGGGATGAGTGCTATGAACAAAGAAAAAGTAGAGCACTGCATAAAAAGTTACTATGCCAGGGGCAGAAAGTGGTCACTGCAGGTCTCACTGGGAATGTAACATGAGAGAAACAATCGCAGGAGGTAAGGACAGTTCATATCAAAAATGGTGATACCTGTCAATAGCTGTTTAAGTCTAAGCTTCTACTCTTAGGTATGTAACTTACCTTTGAGGTTTCTGTTCCAACAATGGCAGGGTTGGTTATTTTAATCAATCCCCTGGTGGGTACAAATAAAACAAATGATGAAGTTTTAGATATCTTAAAGATCAGTTTGGAGCTTAGAGTATAATAGGGAATTGCCTCACCAGATAGTGTGAGAACCCAGAGAAGTAGACCTAACACTTGAAAATGCTTTTGCCAAGGGAGAATTTGACAAGTGACAAGAAAATGCTACCAATCTGTGCTGTGGATTTAGTGTTCTTTTGGGTTTAGAGGGGCACAAGTCAAAGCCTAGGGCATGTCCAGTGGATAATTCTCATTGATATGTCTCACGTATTTCCTCTGGATAAGGGGAAACCTGAAATAACCAAGCCCGGCACAGATTAGCAGCCCTGGAGATCTAGGGATCTCAAGCCTTGAACTTGGATGTGATGGTTAAGGACAGGTGAACTGTATAAGCAAACAAACAATCCAAGCGTCAATTATTCCTACCAATAATTATTCAAACACAACAACCAGCATACAATGAAAACTAATGACTGTCACAAAAGGAGTAAGATACCAAACATTGGAGTCAGTTGGAATAGCAGACAATAAAAACAGAGCCATTAATATTTAAAATATGGGAATTAATAGACACAGATCATAATATTACTTTGTTTAAAAAGATAAAAGAATATTTTAAAGCATATACAATCACAGGAAACAGAAAAGACTAAATAGTATTCAGACAACCACATAGAACTTCATAATTGACAAATTCGCCATGCCTGAGAAGTCACATCGGACATCTCCCCTTGGTGAGCGTAGCCCACACAGGTCTTCACATAGGATCCCAAGTGACTGCACAGACAGAGGTCCCATCCAAGCTTGGAAGTTTCATGACTCTAATTGGAGCCAATATATTCTAAAACAACATCAGGTACAGTTCCTGACTCCCTGCAAGCATTGTTTCCAGTTATAAGAATCATTGCCCTTAGGGAAGCATAACGTATAAAATAGAATATATTTTGCATATTATACTGAGATGGGCTATTTCTCTTCTCTCATACCTAACATGTTTGTAAACTCTCTGCTGAATAGAAATACACCCACCTTGGATGCACCATTCAGCCAAGTTCAGTTGTTTTCTTTGGGACAGCTGAATGTTTCCTTCTGGCTGCCATGGCATGTGATTTCTTTGGCAACGTACAACCTGCTGCTTTATTCAACCAAAATGTCCATTCAAGTCTGTGTGTAGTTACGTGTAGTGGCTTACACAGGTGGTTTTCTTATGCTTCCTCCTTTACCATTTCCTTATTTTCTTTATTTTTCTGTGGACTAAATAGAATCAATCATTTTTTCTGTGATTTTGTCCCTTTAATTGGACTCTCCTGTTTTGATACCAGTGTCCCCACAGCTGTTCCCTCAGTGTTTGCTGGCTCCATCATTGTGGTCACTGTATTTGTCATAGGCATCTCCTACATCTACATCCTCATCACCATCCTGAAGATGCGCTCCAGCGAGGGGTGCCACAAGGCCTTCTCCACCTGAACCTCCCGCCTCACTGCAGTCACTCTGTTCTATGGGACCATTACATTCATTCATGTGATGCCCAAGTCCAGCTACTCAACTGACCAGAACAAGGTGGTGTCTGTGTTCTACATGGTGGTGATCCCCATGTTGAACCCTCTCATCTACAGTCTCAGGAGTAAGGAGATTAGAGGGGCTCTGAAGAGAGAGCTTGGAAGAAAATAAGTTTCTTAAGGACACCTGTTAGTTTGTAGATTTTGACACAATAATGTCCATAGAGATAATAATAAAAGGAAATTTTCTGTGTTCACAATATAGGTGAACATACATCATTACCCAGTGTGGAACTATTTTTTAGTATTGGGTGGTATTTTAGGTATCAAATAGTAAATCACAGGCCCATAGACAGTTATCTATAATAAAATTAAGTTAAATTTATAATTCAGAAAAAATACATAATCTGCTGAAAATTCTAAGTTGTATTCATATTTTTTTCAAAAGTAGTTATGTGCCATAATTTAATTCGAAGATATGTGAACTAAAGAGACAAGTCACCTGCTCCCTATACACCTAACAGACATTGTTGGTAGATGGGTAAGAAAACTTCTGTAAACACTTTTGTTTATAAAGTGTAAATACAGCAGACACATAGCAATCATTGCCCCATAACATTGCCAAAATCCAACTGGATACAAATTGCTATTTTTTGATCAGGACCTAGTCCTCGTCCATGTTAAGTGGCTCTGTGTCTCTTGGCTCTACCTTCTGGACCTTTGGTTCCAGAGTCTAGATCATCCTTCCATTTCCAGAAAAATATTGTCCATGTTAAAGCTGAGTAGTTTTCTTGTCATATTTCCTGCCCAATTGAGGCTAAGAGTCCACAGACGTTTCACTTTCCACTGTTCCTGTCCCTTGTAGTACAAGCTGATATATTTTCTTCAGAAATTTTGTGAAAGACACCAGAGAAATGAAAATAAAGGCACAGTGGGATACTACTTTGCACTGACTTGTATGGTTGGAATCAAAAAGTAAGACAATAAAAATCTTGGTAAGAACGTGAAAAATTGGAGCCCTCTTACACTGCTGGAGGGAATGTAAAATGGTGCAATCATTTTGGAAAACTGTCTTGCAGTTTCTCCAACCATTAAAAATAGTCACCCTGTGACCCAGAAATTCTACTTCTAGGTAAATACCCAAGAGAATTAAAACATATGTGCATACAAAAAATATTTTCTTCACTATTCTTCAAAAACTCAATGCCTACTAGTGTTGAACACAGAAGAAGTCTTTTAGCTCACAGAAGAATCAGGGTTGAATGTACAAATTAAAGAGTGACCAATATTTAAGTAGCATTTAAATTGAAGAAATTGCATGAGACCCATATGTTGCTATAAACATAAGGATATATAGGACCAATTATGGGGTAGTAGATCATTTAAGGGTTTGGTAGAATTGCAATATCTAGCAAACATGAACACAAATGGACAAGAGAGGTAGGATAAAATCCAAACCAGGAAAGTAAGTTTTCAGAATACAAAAATGAAAGTGATTCAAGATGAGAAAGTGTGAGTACTTGTTTAATCCTTCTGAGATTTGGCAATGTGGGAACTGCAGGTAATTTAGCAAGAGCAGTTTCAGAGTGGTAAAATTGAAGCCACATGGGAATGTACTTCACATGTAGCTGGTAGATGAAAAATCGTTTCAGCAAAAGGGTAGGCCATGAGGCAGGAAAGTGGGAAAGAGGGTTTAGAAACAATGAGTAACACACTTTTGCTGGATCATTTTGCTATGTGAATGTAGGTGAATAGAGGATTATGATTTTGGAAAACAGTTAAGCTTACAGGGAGAAATTCTCTACAATGCTTACAGTAGAGAATTCTCTACAAGTCAGTCTAATGAATTTAGACTTGAATAATTTCAACTGCATTACATTCAATCAGTGTCTATAATTTATTGATTGTAAAATCAGGTTATAAACTATATATTCATGTATTTATATTTAAAATATAATTTTAATTTTATAAAAATAAAAGTTCGTTTTTCCAAAAAGATAAATGTCTGGGAGAATAAATATCAAGTTGTTAGCAGGAGATAATCTGTAGAAAATGGTCTATATTATCATTCAGGGCAACTGAAAGAAGTTGGTGATTTACTCAGTCTGGCTAATTGAGGGGAATTTAATAAAGGAACTATTTGCAAAGTTGTGGGCAGAGTCTAGGAAAAGCTTCAAGGGAAATGCTGCACCCAGGGATAGCGATCAGCTCAAATCCTGAAGGCGCAAAAGGTGTGGGCAGTTACTGGACCTTGGAGAGCTGTGGTAAGAGAACCACCTGTCAGGAGCTGTGGCATTTGGATGAGCATCACCAGTCAACCCACCTGACCCAGGAGGGGAAGAGCCAGGGAAGTACCCAAACCTCAGTCTCTTCTGCAAGTGTTTCCCAGAAGCCACATGCAAGGGAGGCTGCTGGTCCAGTCCATACAGGTCAGTCTCTTGGGATTATGTCAAGGTGGAAATGGGTAGAAAGCGGATCTGGGAAGACAACCAGGAGATACCCAGCACTCTTAGGTTTTTAATTTTTTTCTATGCTTATTGTCTTGTTTATCTATTTTTAAAATTTACATACAAACTTGAATTCCTTTTGTAATGTTAAAAATATTTTCAAGTTCTAAAACTAAAGAAGAAGGAAGCAGCAAGAACATTTCTGCATCTATGGCAGGGGTTCCAGTGGGATTATACACAGCACAATTTAAATAGTGTCAGAAGTGGTCGTGCAAATGGAAAGGAGGTATAATACTTTAAAGACTTTATGGAAGTGTGTTGCAGGTGTTTCCTTGGGACAAAATAACCTCGATAAAGAAGTGTGAAACCATAATTTCATCTAGGTCACTGGAAGAAGTGCCCTCATTCAGATGTCTCTTTCTATCTGAACATTTACTATACAACTACTTCAACACACTGCAAAGCATTTACTCAAAATTGACTATCAGAAGATATAATAAGCTATAATTGACTCACATGTGCAAATCATTAAAAATGTTTAAGTTGATTGCGAGGTTTCTGAGAAAATATAAAGTGTGTAGGAAGTGACTCTGATTACACCCTACTCCTCACATGCAGGTATTTCTGCAGGAGAAAGTTTGTCCCAGTGGTTTTCAGGCTTTGGAATGAGATGTGGCAGTGACTTTGAATAAGTTTCTTAATCTCTTCAAGTCTAATGTTTCTTAATTCAGAATTGTATATTATATTTATACCAGTCTCATAGGAAAGTAAAGATTAAATGATGTGAAGATACTATTACATGTGTGCATGTGGAGGTGTATTTAAAACATTTAGAAAGTTTAATAAAGTGACTGAATACAAACTAAGACCCCAAATTATTTCTTTCTTCCATTATACCAATACCCAGCTAGAAAAGGAAATTTTAAAATCTTATCTTTATAGCTGAAAATTTGTTAAATGTTTAGAAATAAAGGAAAATACAAAACCTTTCCAAAAATAAAACACGAATAAATAAACATGTCAGATAGGAAGATTTAATTGTGCAGATATTAATAGTCTCTAAATCAATTTGTACAATTAATATAAATCCACTGAGAATCTTGACCATTTTTTTTTGGTTGAAGCATTGTACAAGCTGAATTAAAATTTAAAATGAAAGAATAACTGTGAAACCATTGCCAAAAAATCCTACCAAAGAAGCATTGTGAGGTAGTAACTTAACTTATATTAAAACATATTCCAAATAATTATCAAAACAATGTATTAACTGTATTTCTGGTTAGAATACTAGAAGGAAATAAAATTTCATATCCATGTAGCAAGAAAAAAATGAATAAAATAAAAAGCATTGTTTTCTATAGGATTATCAAAGAGTACTGAATGAGAGAAAACCGATTAACTAAATTCCCAAGAGGAAGGAGTATTTGTCAAAGCCATAGCACCATCTACATTGAGAAGCAAGCACCTAGTCTTGATATGATTGGTAGAAGAATAAGTTGCCACAGACAGGACTTTACAAAAATCAGAAAAGAAAATCATCCAAGAATGTAATGACAGTGTGCGCTGGTAGACTTTGGAAGAGACTCAAATTAGAAAATAAATTGTTTGACCTAAGAATTCTCCATGTTGAACCCACTTAGGAGTTTGCAAAGAAATTGGCAGTGGAGCAGGGATTTAAAAGGAAAGGGTGGTGGGTGGCTCATGCCTGCAATTCTAGCACTCTGGGAGGCAGGAGGATTGCTTGAGCTCAGGAGTTTGAGACCAGCATGAGCAAGAGTATGATCCCGTCTTTACCAAAAATAGAAAGCTGGGTGTTGTGGTGCACGCCTGTCGTCCCAGCTACTTAGGAGGCTGATGCAATAGGATTACTTTTAAGCCCAGGAGTTTGAGGTTGCAGTGAGCTATAATGACACCCACTCTGTCTCAAAAAAAGAAAGAAAAAAAAAAAACAACGCATAATTTCACTGTAAATGCTAGACTGAGTAAAAAAGCTGACATTATCTGGGAAAGGGAGAAACCTATATGTCACTTATAATTCTTTTGCATATGTGGTACATTATTTTAAAAATTTAGAAAACAGCAAGTGGTAGATGTGCACAGATGCCTCATATTTCTGAATTAATGGAAAACATTTTAAAATAAATATAAATATATTAATTAATTTAAAGAAAATATAGACATAATTGGTGAAAATAAAGAGAAATTTAGGAAAACAGTAAAACTCAGAAAAGAACAAATTGGACACCCCAAAACTAAAAAATTAAATATGTAAAATAAAAATACATTGTATAGGCATAACAGACTATTGAACAGAATAGAAATAATCAATTAATTAGAAAACAGGTTATTAGACATTATTAAACCTCAGAGTAAAAACAAAATTAAAAATTAGAATAATGTGAGGGAATGTTAAGACAATATATAATTTAACACACGAATATTTAGAATTCCAAAGAGATAAGAAAAAGAATAGGCCTGTAAAAATATTTGAAGAATAAGAACAAAATTTGCACAAAATTGATAAAAAACACCAACCCACATTTTAAAGGTTAACAAAAACCAGGCAAATATATATATATGTGTGTGTGTATATATATACACATACATATACATGTATTTATTTATAATGGCTTATCATAGTCAGCTGCTGACAACCAGAAATAAAGAGAAAATTTTGAAGCAGCTGTAGAAAAAAATAAAAACGGTTCCTATAGAGAAACAAGGATAAGAATAACTGCTGATTTCTCATTAAAAAAAACAACAGAAGGCAAAGACAATGGAACAGTTTAAAAGTTCAAGAAGAAGAGAAGATGAAGAGGAGGGGAGGAGGAGGAGAAAGAAGAAGAGGAAGAAGAAGAAGAAGGAGGAGGAGGAGGAGGAGACAATGATGGCCAAAATCATATATAAAAACAGTTAAAATATATGTATACCATGGAATACTACTCAGCCATAAAATAAAATGGCAAACCAGCACTCTTGTATTATCCTGGATGAAGCTGGAGCCCATTCTACTAAGTGAAGCATCACAAGAATGTAAAAAAAAAACACCACATGTACTCACCATTAAATCGGTACTAATTGACCAACATTTATGTGCACATATGAAAGTAACATTCATTGGGTATAGGGCAGATGGGAGGGAGGATGAGGAGATGGGTTTATCTAAACCGAATGGGTGTCGTGCTCACTGTCTGGAGGATGGACACGCTTGTAGCTCTGACTCAGGCAGGGCAAAGGCAATATGCGTAATCTAAACATTAGTACCCCCATAATATTTTGAAATAATATATACATACATATATATATATATAATGAAACTAAAATCTAAGAATAAAATTGGAAAAAGACCTGAAAAGAAATTACACAACAGTAGATATGCAAATGCCTGATACATGCCTTTATTAAAATGCTCAACAAGTAAGTCCAAAGTGATGAGCATTAGCACTGCTTGATTATTTCATCATAAAAACGGGATTTACCCTGCATTCTATGGTGTCATCCTTTTCAAAAACTGTACGTAAACAATTTCATCCACCAGAGTTCTGAGTGTCCAGGAATTCTTTAAACTACTTCCTTCCATAGGTTGTCTTTGTATCCCTGAATGTTTGCAAAGAGCTTTGCTTTCACTAACTTACATGCCATGAACATTGAATTAGGTACATAAAATAAGGAACTGACAGAAGAAGTGGCAGTGAACACCTTCTTGAGAGATATTAGAAAGAAGGATGGCAGCTGTATTCCAGGCCTGCATCAGCCCGGGTGTCTCAGTCAAAAATTTTATGTCGTGGAAATACCAACTGGCTTGTTGAAAGAAAGCTCCACTGTGCCCAGCCCCCTCCCCACCAGCACCAATTGGGAGACTTCCCTACTACTCAAAGGCTTGTCTGATAAGCCCTCAGAGTTCTTTCTGTGTAAACTGGATTGAGTATTCTGGTGGCAAAATTGTGAAATAAATTCTATTAGTCTAGTTTAGATTAGATGGGAATAAAACTTTCCCAAGATGCCAGCATCACTATTTCCAAAAATTAGGATAATCCTGTGTAAAAGAGGCCAGGTCTCCCAGAAAAGTGACCCAGGATGTCGATCCTATCATCAATTGCACGTCCACTGAATACATGATTCTTTCCAAGATACTAATTTATGACATTTAAAACAAATATACTATTTAGTTGAAGGAAAAGAACACATTCTCTAATCATAGACTCTGCTAATACTTGGCAAAGGAAAGAAATGGTGAAACTGTCTTCCCCAGGTATCCTAAACCTAAAGTATACACACTTAATTTGATCCTAGTATATTTTCATGAAAATGATAAATTTCATTTTGTGACTCTATAGAATTACAAAGTGGACATGAATCAACATACTTGCATTATATATTTAAGATAACTCTTCCCATCAAACAAGGCTAAAGGAAAATGTAAACATCCACAACATATGTTCCCAAAACTATTGTTTTAGAATTTCTGAACTCACAATGGATTTCTTTCAAAAGAGAAATATATTCTCACCATCAATTTTTTCATGGCCTCTTTCACCTCCTTGTTCCTCAGACTGTAGATCAGAGGGTTCAGCATGGGGATTATTACTGTGTAGAACACAGACACCACTTTAATATGATCATCTGAGTGGCTCGACTTTGGTATAATATAAACAAATGTAACCATCCCATAAAACAGAGTGACCGCTGTGAGGTGGGAGGTGCAGGTGGAGAAGGC
>CAUYSK010039600.1:0-40420 GCA_963575035.1 Avahi laniger | reverse complement strand
TTTTCCATTTTTAAAAAAATATCAAATTAAATACAGCTTGTGCTCCCACTTTTTAGGATGTTGGCCTCACAATTACTTGCAGGTAAGAGAGAGGCCCATGTTCTTTCAGGTGAGTCCTAAACAGACTAAACAGAGCAAACGATCAGACAAATAAAAAACCCTATAAATGCCTACTCATTGATATGTTCTCAAAATATAAAACAGAAGATGTCTGATAGAATTAGGATGCACAGGGAAGGAGAGGAAAAGGTTTGAGGAGGCAAAATTATATGGAATAAATGTGACTTTTAGTCTGGTTTGGTAACATTCCAGAGGTTTCCCTAAGTGTTCAAGGGAATAGCATACGATCCTCAAAGAACATAACTGATGTATGTCTCTATGCTGTCACCCAGTGAGATATTTCGGGAAAAGATTGAAAAGATGTCACTAAGTAAGACAAGTCATAAATGGTGTTTTGTTTTTGAAACATGTTCCCCTCATAATTAAACTAACATGTGCTAATTGTAGAACAATTCAAAAATACAGAAAAGACTATAAAGAAGAAAATTAATATTGCCCATGATTCCATCACAGGGATAACCATTGCAATATGTTTGTGTTTTCCTTCCAGATTTTGTCTCTAAACGCTGGCTCCATATCTAAATATTTCTGTATTTACATAGCTGAGATATTAGAGTATATTCACTTTTGTATTCTGTTTTTCTTTCGATATTTTCAGATTGTCATGTTTCATTCTCAGGAAATGTGCCTAAAATTACATTAGAGTGCAATCTATTAATTGACACTGAGAACTGGACAAAGAGGTCTCTCTCATGTCCAAGGCAGTGCACACACATTCTCAAGAAGCACTGCTGAGTATAAAATAAGACTAAGAAGAAAACAGGAAAATAAACATCACTTTATGGCAGCATATCTAGGAATTACAAATTTCTTGACCATTTCTCTTTCTAGATTGTTGCCTGTTTTTCAGTTTTATGTAACTGTCTAATTAATGCCTGGCTATATTTCTGATTTCTTCCTTTGGATAAATGGTTTTAAGCCAAAGGCATAGGTCAAAGAACATGAACATTTTTATTTGAATTTTTTCATTGCAACTTTTTTCTTGTAAAACAAGAAATCGGCGTTTTAAAATTTGGAAAATATAAAAACTGGGAAATGAATAAAATATAAATTATATATATCCCTGCAATCTAGAGATAAATATTTATCAATACTGTGACATATAAACACATGTAATTTCATACACCAATATTTCTGCTTCTTTTATTAATATTACTGACCGTTAAATTGTATTTTCCTATGTCATTAAATATTCCTTGAAACATGATTTTAATGGTCCTCTCCTCCCACACATGACAATGTACTTGGCTATCTCCCTTTCATTGGCTCCTTTTAGTTTGTTTTCCAATTTTTCCCTCTCTCAAACACCATTGCCATGAACATTCCCCAGGTCAAGTCTCTGAACCTCCTCTAGCTCTATTCCCCCTCACACATGAGGGCACTAGAACCAGGAAATGTAAAGGAACCCCAGATTGCTGTCAGCTCATCGTATCCCCTGGGCACACTACCAAGTGGTGCCCTCTGGGTGGATGGATCACAAAGACACGTCTCCTTTTAGAAGACCCATTAGAACAGTGCCCCTTCCTTTGGGCAGGCACAGCCCTGCCAGACCCACAGCCAGGTGAGCAGAGTGCAGGCTAGATTTGTGGGCCCACCTTCTTGGCCAAGTGCTTTAGTTGCAGTAGACAACTTATCCAACCTTACATAACTGTCATGCTATTCATTGGTGAGTTTTTATTCCAAAGTTGCAGAGCTAGTGAAGGACAGAGATGATTGACACATCCAAATCTAGTCAACTCCAAATTCACTGCTCCTTTAACTACCTCAAACCGCTCTCCTGATCACGTGCAGAGGCCAGCAGGCTAGGTTTGTATAGTTCTTTATATGCAATATTCACTGCATGACACTGGTCATAGTATACTTCATTTTTGAAAAAAAGCAGTCACCACAGGACTATCTAAACATTCCATTCAGCAATTGCATTTATTGTCTGCCTTTCTAATTTATCCAAACTTTGTGACATAAAATGTCTGAAGTTATGGACTGCGATTAAAATAACAAAACAAAACTGCGGTCTTTGGGATTCTCAGAAAAAAGTGTCCCCTCAGCCAATTCAACTGGACCAAATGTTAAAAACAACAACCATTTGAACAAGACGTTACCATTCTTAATATGTTCAAGTGAACAAGTCAATTACTTTAGGGATCACTGCTGTTTTTGACGTCCCACCAGTATGCTCTGGAATTTTACCCTAACCTAATCCGGTGTAGTTTTCCTTTCAAAATTTGCAAAGCTGCTTCCTTTCGAATGCAGACAGAGGATGGGAAAAGACAGTGAGGTAAGAATTGAAGAGTTAACAGTGTCCATTTTATATTCTTTAAACCAGTCCTGTTCTGTTGTGTACCTTGGCTCATGACTTTCAGATGTATTTTAGTCAATCTTTGCAAAGTTGAAAGTTGATTCAAAGCCAGATGTTCAGAAATAGACTGAGAAGGCAATTGTAATTTTTCATTCCTCAATTTTTGTACAGAAACTTCATTGTAAAAATCATTTAAGGCCGATGGAATTGAAAACTGGGTAAAAAACATGGCTCTGATAGAAAAATCTCTTGGATTATGAAGCAATGCCTGAACACCACCAAACAGAAATGGAAACGACCCTTCCGGTCCGACACTGGCATCAAGTCCACTGCTGCTGCGTTGTTTTTTGCATGCTGCTCGACTTTTTATGTTGAAATAATCTCAGATAAAGAAAAGTTGCAAAAATAGTACAAAGAATGTACATATATCTTCGCCCCATTCTTCCGAATGCTAGCATTTTAACTCAATGCCTTCATCATTCTCACTCCCCCTCCTCCAATGTATATTTTCTAAAAATAAAGATGTTCTTAGATCATAATGATGCAAAATGAGGAAATAAATTAATATACAACGAATCATGTTAATATACAACACAATTGTGTAATCTATGGCTCTTATTCTAATTTTGCTTGGCGGACACTACCGCAACCAAGTGATCCAAGTTATCACCAGTAATGGGACAAATGGACCACCTGAGCTCTGATGTGATGTCCCCACAGGAACATTCCATAGCTTCTGTGGTACTCCTGCCCCAGATGCATAAACTGCACCTACTCTCGAGGAAACATCAGACAAACCCAGAGTGAGGGACACTCTGTAACATAACTAGACAGTACTCTTCAAAAGAGTCAATGCCATGAATACATACAAACAAGTAACAACCTCAACAAAAATTAACAAAAAAGAGAAACTTCCAAATTAACGGAGTCTCTGAAACGCTGTCAGTCTGAGTTGTTTGTGTAAAGATTAACTTAAAGATTTAACATCACTGAGTTGTTAACATCTTAATGGTAATGATTAACATCATTAACTTCCTGATTTAACATCATAAAGATTAACTTAATGGTTTAACAACTGGATGAAGTCCCAGAAAAGCAAGCCTTCACTAATTCTTAAGAAAAGTAGCTGGCACTTACAGACACTTCCACACTGCCCTCCCTGTGACAGTGCAGACAGCTTTGACTAGCACGTCACCAGTCTAATGTAAACTGTGAGTCTGGTTGTTTGACTGAGCCTGCCAAGTCAGACCAGCCTGCCTGTCTGACTGCTCCAGCCCGGGGAAGCTGTTGCTCTGTCCCCAAATATGAGGTCTACCTGCAAGACCCTGGGTTTAGGTGTGGCATCAGGCACCTATGGGGCTGTGATTAGAAATTAGAGCAAAACATTCCAGGGACAACAAAGAGTAAAGGAAGCAGAACTGCTCCTTTTTCGCCTCCGGACACGTGGAAAACAATCACATTTTCACAGTGCAGCATTCAGGAGAAGATTTAGTGACATTTATATAGCACTTGGTAAGATTTTCATGACACGTTCTTTATAGTGTATAATTATGATAAGAAAAATAAAATATGATCCTGTTAGAAAATTATTAAATACAGGAATTGTATAAATCTTCTACATGAAATATTTTTCAATTTTTTTCTTTTTTCCTCCTCCTTTTTAATAGAAACCTGAACTTGCCCGTGTACATTTTACCTGGTCAGGTTTTATGCTTGCTACATTTTCATGGAATTCCTCATGAGTGGCAGACCAGGTTTCATGGGTCTGAATCTTATACAATTTGAGGAAAAGGGGAGACTTTAAGTGAAAGAATAAAAAATTGCAAGTATAAAATCAGGTATAAAAGTTAATATTTCTTTAGAGTTAGAGAAGAAGTCATAATAAATTACTGGAGCCTTGGAGATACAGCTTTCTTTCTTCCACAATATTTTTAGATCATGATCAGAACTGTTCATGTCAAAAGCTTTCTGTTTAAAATCTAGCTATTCTACAACTCCCAGCAACTCTGCCAGCACTCACGGGGCTGGTGAAAGTGAGCCATCTTTAAACTTGATTAGGTCCCCAATAATTCCAATGTTTTATAGTCATTGTATATAAGAAAGTTTGTTCACTCAAGTGGATTAAAAAATAGTCGTTGTTCACCCATTGGAAAATGTACAACAGTTGAAATAGTAAAGACTAAAAAGCTCTTGCTTTTCTTTAATGGACAAATGAACTATTACAATTTCTTATGAGCATGGATTTCCAATGTACTCTAAGATTTTCATGTGTCTAGCAAGGACTTTGAAAGAATGACAAAGCTTCATTTTTCAGGATGTACATTCCTAGTTAGAGCAAGTATCCCGCAGCTAGTTTGGATGAAAAGGGTAGTTTAATCAAAAAGACATTCAGTTTCTGATGTCCTGGAGGAGAGCAGTTTCAGGCTGTCACACACAGGACGTCACACAGGACGTCCTCCAGCCTCCCCACTCCCAGCTCCTGGGCCTCCTGAGGCATCCCTAATGTAGCCTCTCCCTCGGTGGCCCCTGACTCCTGCTCGCTGGGCATAGCCTCACCCTGCATGAGGAGACGGCAGGTAGGTAACCTCAGGCTTGGTTCCAACAAGAGTGCCACTCATGTGGGGACCACAGGGCAGGTCAATTCCCTGCTTCCGCTGGACTGCTGTCCCAGAACTCTAACCAGGCTGCCTCAGGGTCACGTTCAACCAGCCACGTCTCAAGCTAAGGGGACAGAGATACAACTTGTTCCCATCACACACAGGTTGGGAAGCTCTGCTCTGGTGGACAGAGTGTTTTGTAATCACAGAGGGCTAGGTCAAACATCATGGGCTTATAAAAGGATCAAGTAGCGTCAGAGATTTGGGGCAAGAAAATTCTAAGAATCACCCTTGCACACAGAGAAAACAGTTGAAGAGCTGCAACAGAGTGAAAGAAATAAATAGCTTACAACGGATTGCCAGACTCTGCCAGCGAAACAGAAACAACATTTTCCAGCAGTTTCACTTCCTGTTTCGCAGTACGACATAGAGGACAGCATGTGACTTAGGAGCCTGGACAAGACACTTCGGTAAGCCTGTTTCATCATTTATAAAACCAGCTTCACAAGAATTTCTCCCTCACAGTGGTGAGGATCAAATGTGAGAAGTTCTTTGTAAGTGGCTGGGAAAAGTTCGTGTTTATTTTTCTTTTTACGTGACTGTAGAAATGTCTGGTGTTTCAAGTTCACCTATAATATTATAGCTGGACATTTTTATTATCACAACTCAGTTAATTCCAGAAACAAACATCTGAACCAGCTTAGTACCTTGAGGAGTTGAGATCAGGAGGGAATAATGCTACATCTCCACCTCCCCATTGCTGTGGTCACTTTCATACGTGCTCACCTGAGTATTTAGAACAGCCTCAAAGAGAAAAAAAAATCACCCAAAAAAGGTCACATAACTGTAGCCTTAAGCAACATGGAACGCCAAGAAAATATTTGTCCAGAGGATGGTTGAGTTCTTTGCAAATTAGCAGCACATAGATGCCTTGGGATTACTCTGTTTTATTATGTTTTATTTGTATATATCTTAGCACTAACTGAGGGGGTCACTTTTCCCTTTTACCAAGCTTCCTGGGTCTCCAACCAGCTCTGTGCTCCAGGTGCGGTCGGGTCACGTGCCCAGGATAGCTCTTCAATTCGCCGTTCCCAAGGGCACGGCCCTGAGCTCGTTCTCATTTCTCCCCACGTCAGCCTGGATTTACACAGCTTTCCTGCAGCTTTTCCTGCTTCATGCTGCTGCACAGTGTTCTCTCTAACTTGCCACAACTTAATGGCCAAACCTCATATTTAAAATATTATGGATACGGAAAGAGGAAAATAAATAATTTCCAATTATGGCTCGCTAAGACTTTGTGGCCTTGTCAGTCTGTAACTGCAGACACGTTGAAGTCATCTCGGATATTTGCAGGGGAACCTAAAGAGAAGTGTGGTTTTGCTTAGGGAAGGTCTTTGTGCGTCTCTCCTGCTTGCGTGCGGTTCCTCCAATGCCTCTTTTGGGTCTCTGGGTGAGGAAGGCTTTCTGAGAGAATTCTGCTCAGAAATCTTCAGTCAACCATCTACAGTACCTTCTCAGGGTTATTCCTTTTGCCAAAGGTGAAGTGGGAGTGCAGGAACTCCACGTTAATGAAACCTTTGATCGTGTATGTTCACTAATCACCATCTAGGATGAAATAATAAATACAGTTCTCCTTTCTTGTCAAGGTTTCAGGAATCTACCGGTAATTCAACCAGATTTTCAATCGTCATGTTAAAGTAAACCAAACATGAATGGAGAACACAAAGCATATTAAAATGAAAGATTTTAAAACTATTTTTTTAATTTGAGAAAAAAATATGTTTTATCAACATACACTCACAAAGATAGGGGCTAAAAATGAAAATAGGCTTATTGGGAATCAAATGTAAATTTTGTCTAAAAAATATATATAAAATATAAAAATGTATATATAAATTTTTTCTAGAAAATTTCCCTCATATTCTTAAAACCTGTTGATATATTTGTATATGATAGCCATAATCTAATTTTTGGCCATGGTGTGTTTGCAGGTGTTTGTATCCGTTGTTAGAAATATATAAAATAGTACCCAAGTTAAAGTACACAGAATGAAATGGTTTTTCTCTATTCAGTAATTCTTTTTCAGTAACTCTTCTTAAATAATTTCCATCTGAAACTTTACCTTTAGAAGTTTTAATTTTTTTTTTTTTAATTTCACCACTTGATTTTGATGAGTGCTGTTGGCAATAGATTCAGATGGCAAGGGAGCAGGTTTAATCAATTGCAAGTGGCTTCTATAACCTTTGCTTTGGGGAGTAAATAGGAGGAGAACAGAAACTCAGTGGCACATTTTCTTCTCTTTCAAACATATGTTCTTATTTAATACATTCTCTCTCAAATAAAATAAGCCTATAGTTATTGGTGGTCAGTTTCATGTAATAGGAGCTACTACAGTTTACCCATTAAAAAAAATAATACAAGACTGCAATAAAGCAAACAGTGAGTCACTTTATTGGGTATGAAGTAATAAACCAGTGGATATAATGATAACTTCTATGATGTATCTTAGAAAAAAACAACCTTGCTTATTTTGTTTGGTTTGAGGTGCAGCTTTTTGGCTTAATGATATGGAAAACCAATAAGTGATCAGATTCCACCTTTTTGCTCAGGGTTCTTATAGCAATTGCAAAATTTCAGGCTCAGGAACGATCACAACTATAGTTAATTAATAATTGTGTAACGTGTTGCTTAATATCTCAATCTTCCATAATTATGCATACTCTACAACCAAACTCTATACATGGACAAGTCCTACTCAGTTTATGGACCTGAATTACTGCATGCAGGAGTGAATGGTTGGTTGGGATCCCTGGATAGAAGAAAGACAAAAAGAAAGGAAAGAAAGCAGAAAAAAAGAAAGAAGAAAAGTAAAAGAGAAAAAAGAAAATGAGAAAGAATGAAAGGAAGAAATAGCCAAAAAAGGAAAGAAAGAAAAAAGAAAGTAGGAAAGAAAAGAAAGAGAGAAAGGGACTGAAAGAAGGAAGGCTTTTATTTAGTGGAAAACTACCATCTTGCAATTCTGCCAAGCACTTTAAGTTTACTCTTAATATCTGTAACAAATAGGGATTTTTAACTTTGCTTGTCTTTTTAAGTAAATTGCAGCTTCCAAAACTCAAGATCCCTCTGCTGCACCTCGCCACCAGCATGAAACACAATATTTTTTGATAGCTCCTCAATACGCAATGCAGTAAATGATAGCACGGGTGTTTTGTGCCACTAAGCGCAGAGTGTGGAAGACGCATCCCATCTCTGCACGGTTCACATTGCTGGGAACCCATGGGGTGACCCAGCCGGAGTATCAGAGACGAAGGACTGAACTTCATTACTCCTGGCAGGAACAATATTTTGCAGACTACCTGAGAGCCGTTGTTGGACTCGGGTTTAGTCCCCTGGAAGTGATATTGAACACCCGGGGAATTCCTCTTAAAGACGCAATAATTCACTGCTGGATATTAACCAGATCTATGACATAGGGTGTTGCCACATCATCTTCTCATTTCGCTCGCTCTACTCCTGCTGAATATTTCTAATACAGCGGGGGTGTTTGGTGAAATACGACTTTGTGATTGAACAAATGCCCGCGGGCCTCCGTGATAAACACCGGCTGGAGCACACTGGAGCTTACAATGAGGAGCAAGTGCCAAAACCTCTGGATGAGGGTGCAGACTCCTTCCCCTGCGCCCGCCCCCGCCAAATTATCTCCGTTTATTTTTCAACAGATCTGACCATGTCCAATAATTTTTGTATGGTGAACATCAGCGTTTTTGCCTGCCTTTCACTGTTCTCTGTTTTTTTCCCTGTCTCTTTGCTTTCAGATGCAAGCAGTATTTGACTGTAAGGCAGTTTTATGGAAGGGAAGTTTTAAAGAAACATTAACTGTGTAGTGGGATTGATATAAACCCATTGGCATGGAATAGTTCAAGTCCATACACCTTATCGTTTCGGCTATACCCTCCTTTTTATTACCTTTTTTGGTTGCTATTACCAACATATTTCCTTTCCTCCCGGTGTATTTTTCCAGTATTAAAGCTATGCTTTTTTTTAGGTCTACCTAGAAAATTTTCAGTTACATCATTTGCACAAATATGTTGATGTTAACATTGAAAAACCTCTTTGCCTGCAGTTGTATATTTTATTTGGCCAAAAATGGCTCATGTCTAATACATTACATGTCCTTTGGTGATACTATTTAAGCGAGAAATTCCAAAACTCACAAATACCGAATAGCCAAAAGTTCCAAAGCTGTGCATGAACACTAAACACGCAATATATCTCCTCCTTTTCCAAACAGAAATAGATTTCTCTCTGATTTGTTTGATAAATTTGACCCAAGATTTCCATTTGGAGTTATTGGAGTTCCTACTGTTTTTCTGCGTGTTGGTGGGCCAAGGCCTAATCACCCCGAAGCCCCACGGAGGCCATAAATTACAGCGATGAGGTGAAGCTTTGTATTCCTTCGGCTGCAGAAGAAGGCCATTTTGCTGCAGCCTATTTTGACAGGCATGAATTTAATTCATTGTTTTATGACAGATGGGAAAAGTGTACATGCTCATAGTACTGATTTATGGTCATTTGAGTCTGGAGGATTCTATAATTTGCAGCTAATGTGAAAACAGATGGATAGGCAGGCACCAAAGGTTAGGCTGACCCGCGCGGTTCTCTGCCCTGCTTACAAATGGCGTCCATATGCGTCCCGTCTCTCTGGGTGAGGTCTTCCTTGGGACCGCCAGACTCTGTAAAGCACGAGGCACTTCTTTTTTCTTTCCTGAGTAAGTTAGTGAAAGTGAAATTTGAGGAATGTTTCTAAGCCTCAATATTCCAGAGTCATTTTGTGCTTTCTGAATGTGTGGGATTCCAACCTCCTTTCCTTTCCTTTTATAAATTAAAAAACACTTTTCTAAGGTATATGTAATATGTTCATTATTATCCAAATAAGTAATATCATATAAAGGCATTGGTGGCTGTTTTCATTTCAATTGACAAATTTATTTTAATAGAATGATTGATTGAAAATCAGCAGTTGGGGAGTTTCAAAGGAAATACCTTGACTTGGGGACGGGCATGTAATTTTGGTGAGAAATGTGTTTCTGCTTAAATAAATGAGTTTCGACTTTACAAATCATTTTGCCTTTTTAGAAGATAAATGGATTATCAGGGAAAATTACTTAATTAATGCTAAAGTGTTTAATACAGTTTTGACTATTAAATGACTTTACCTAAAAGGAAATATTAACAGCAATAATCTCATCTCTTTTTGAAGAAAGAAAGAAATTTTGGACCTATAGTAACAAGGTAAATCCATAGTTAATTTTAGTTAAATCGGTACTTGAATTTTAACACATTTAAAGATATGTTAAGAAATTGTGTATCTTGTTATTGATTACCATATTCAATTATCATAACATTATTACTTTATTAACTTGGTTGATAACATTTAAACATTAAAACTAAACATGTCATTAGTTTTAATTCTAAAGATGAAAGTTGAGTTTCATTTCACAAACTTTCTCAACTCTGAGGTTGTGTCGTATTTCATTTTATTTTGAAAATTGGAAAGGTAGATTGCTAGTCCCTGAATTAAGAGTGTAAAATGCAGATATAATGTAGGACTGTTTTACTCTTGATCAAATCAGCATTTTGACAATAAAAGTCAGAAGACATCATGTTTTGTAAAATCAATATATTGTTTTGCTATGATTGAAATTACATTTTAACCAATCTAATGGCTATTCCTGAGGCTTAACCGAAACAAAACTATATCCTTCAATTAACAGGACCTTTGCAGCTTCATATGGTGCTACAAAAACAGCAATATTTAGGCTCATTTGACACTCAACCTTTGTACATTTATCCTGGGAAGGGAAAAATATAAGTGAATGATAACTAATTTTAATTGACATCTAGAAAAAATAAACCTAGCGAACCAAATGAATGTTTTCTTACAGTTGTAGTCTACTTAGCTATTAGCCTCTCTTTAACTACTGAAAGAAAATCATGTGCATGTGTTTTTTCACGCAGCACTCCTGAAGCAGCTGTCGGCTAGAGAGGCCATTTCTGTTTTAGACAATAGTTGCTACCATCTCGTTGCTGGATCAGAAGATATCAAGAGTCATGTTAAAGCCAATGAGACGAAAAAGCCAACATCTGACCTCTGACTTTCTCTTGGCTCAAAAGTTTAATTTTTGTTAAGCGTTCAGACTGTAAGTTGAAGAATAGCCTTATGAACAGTGTTGTTTCACATCAAAATAAGTACCTGGGACTTCCTTTTCTCATGCAGTTTTTGGAATGGCTGTGCTGAATTTCATTTATCTGTTATGTCAAATGTATGGATAGGGCCATTTCTCAACACACTGGGTGTTGGAAATTTGAGGGGAGGTCCACTGGGCCACCTTGTGGAGGTACTGTCTATCCCTCGGTGTCTCCCAGCCATTCTACACTCAAGCCTGCTCCTGTCTGCACTCGCTGCCATTCGTCTTCCGAGACTCCACCTCCTCCCCAGCCTTATCATTGACTCTGTGGAGTGTCTGGTGCTGGGCTTTGTTAGCTATCACTTCCACCAACCAAGATTATTTATGGTCTTCTTTTGAAATGTTATGAGTATGAACGATATGAAAAAGATAGTTGATAGCTTTCATTTGCATTGCCCTAATTATAGCAGGATTTACTTTGACCTTCTTTCTATTGATTTGTTGAAATTCTTTATATATTCTGGACACTAATGCTATATGTGTTTGACATATGTTGTTAAGATATTTTCCTATTCTGTTACTTTTCTTTAAACTTTGTTGACTCCTATTGTTTAGCTGTTTTTAAAGTTTATGGGAGCAAATCTTTTCTGTACTTTTTATACTGCTAAAAATTCTTTCTCACAAATGGTTATAATTCTACATTTTATTATAACATAGTTACATTGAGATTTGTTTTATTTGTTTGCTTCTTTATATATAGATTTTATTCTGGAATTTATTAATGTTTATAGTATAGGTAGGGATTTTTTTCCTACTCAGTTTTCCCAGTACCATTTATTGAATAATTCTTCTGTTTTTCTCTGATCTGAAATGCCGCTTCATCATAAACTTAATAAATATTATTTCATTTTGATGATTGGAATAAAATTAGAAAATACAAAAACATATAGATAAGACAAAAATGATCAGTAATCACAGCACTTGAAACTACTGTGTCGTGTTTAGATGACTTTTCTCCATCCATAGTATTATTTTGTATGGCTGATATTTTGTCCAGTCTTGTCTCATCACATAATAAGCATTTTAATGTATCAATCATTAACTCTCTTAATTATCAATAAAACAAGAATGGGATATTATGTCTCATATAAAATTAACACAGACTTCTAAAATGACAATATGCAACATTCGTGAAGCTGAACTTTTGATTGGAAGGTATACATTACTGCTAGCAGTAATATTTATTTGTGCAAATACTCTGAAAAAAATGATAAAATATTTTAACAGTATTATAATGTTTATATGTTTTGATCTAGTGGTTTCTTTTCAAGAGGGAGTATCCAAGGGGAGTAATCAGAGGTGAAATCAAAGATTAATATATAAAATGTTGCAGGTTTATTTTATAGTACTGAAAAGAATGAAAATACAAAAATGTCTCCAACCAGGAGGATGGTTGAATAAATTAGGGTACATTCCTGGGATCGAATATTTTTTCTTTAGTGCAATGGTGCTTTGTAGAGCTGGCATGGCAGTCACTGCTGCTCTTTGTTAAATGTTGTTGGCTTTCCACCTTCCGGGCATGAGGGAGGCTCAGACTTCCTGGACACCTTGTGATTGGGTGGGGTTGTGGAGCTGTGGGACTGTCTGCCAATGAGTCATGAGCAGAAATGGCATTTGTCATTTCCAGGCCAGAGCATTCAATTGCTAAAGGTAAATACTCCAGGTTAAGCAAGGGGACCAACAATATTTGGAGCAACATGTCTCAGTGATGGTAAGCAGAGATCTTCTGCTAACCAGAAATGGAAATGTTGGTTAGAGAGAAAAAGACATGCACTGTTTTTAAACCACTAAACAGTAGCCACTAGCCATTGATTAACACAGAGAAGAAAAGTCTCATAAAATAACAGCAAGTAGAAAAATAGGGTAAAAATATGTTTTTTATAAACATATATGAAATCAATTTTGAGCATGTGGGAAAAATAATGTAACAAATACTGAAAATTTTAAAAGCCCCAAAACCCACCAGAATGTTGTTTTTACCTCTGGGTGTCAGGACTATAGAGTTTTAATTTTTTATATTTTTTCTGTATTTTCTGAAATAAATGCATATTATTTTATAATTATAAAATCTGCTTTTTAACTCTTTGTAAGCATAATTTATATTACATAATCTAATATTTTGATTTGTGAATATATAATATAAATAAATTAACTTCTTATTGTTATTAATTCAAGTTAGTTATAGTTTCCTATTGTTTTCATAAAGTAATGAATGTCATCATGTATAATTCTTACCCAGCAGTTTAATTATTTTCATAGGATCAATAGAATTAATGACTTAATGATTATGGATATTTTAGGATTACATAAATGCTATCAAACAGTTTCATTAATAGTTATATCAATTACACTCTTATCAATAAGAGCACTTGTTCTTCCACAAAAATAACAGTATTGAGGAGCATTTTTTTCTTTTGTAAAGTTTCTAATTCGACAAGGAACAACTTTCAAACATATTTTTAATTCAACGTGGCTTAAATCATTGACAGGAAAGCATCAATATTGTGTTTGACTTTCAATCTGTTGTGGACTGCTATGCGGACCTACTGCACATGTCTATTGCCTACGTGGGCCACTTGTTCATCAACCACCCAAATTTGGCATCACCTGAATGCATCTGCCTGTTCGACAAGACAAGCTCACTGATGACACCTTTGGATTCTGAGACAATGGCAAGTTGCTACAAAAGTTTTCAATATTTATACTCAATTTCTGTATTTGTGTGGATTGGTAACAAACAGCTTATCATCAATATCAGGCTGTGGATCACACTTGAGTAGCACTAATTGTATTTCTTTAATTTTAGTTATGTAGCTAGTGTATTCTTAAATTTAACTTTTATTTCATTTTTGACAAATTGTCCCTTCGTGATATTTGCTCCTTTATTCATGGTTCCTGTCACCTTGTGTGAGTTAAATATCACTAAGGCTAGAGTGCCTCATTTCAGATGTCTGTGTATATTATGTGTTTGTACATTCTTTTTAAATGTCTCATCTTATTGTGAAAAGGATTTGAGTGCCTATCTTGTTATCTTGAAAGTAAATTTATAGAAATATATCCCATGTAAAAAGTAACCAAAAGAGGCTTGAATTGACCATACTAATCTCAGACAAAATATACTTTAAGTCAAAAATTGTTACAAGATGAGTGATTGAACAAGATGGAGCATAAGAAAACCCTAGCTCTTCCTAAAAACACACTGATTCAGCAACAATTCATGGAAAATATACCTTCATACTAAATTAGAAGCTAATTGAAGGGCTGCTATACCCCAGATAATGCAAAACCAAAAGCTGGAAGGGACATTCAGGACACCCGTTTGGTGGAGACCCTGCTGCTTGGTTTGGCACTCTACAATCAGGAAGAAACCCTAGTTTCCAGCTTCACGCAGGTGTTCAGGAGTTGGTACATGTGTCTAGAACCCTAATTTTTCTGAGGGGAGTCCCTGGAGAGCTGGCTTTTATCTTGCCAGTCTTGGAACTCTGATGAGTCTGACACAGTCTAGCAGCCTGGGATGGAACAGAGATGGCAGCTTGGGCTTGTAGATGCATTAGTCCTTTGCCATGCTCAGCACAGATCAAGTGGACAAAAACTATAGCTGCCTGCTTCTTCCTGGGCATAAAAAGAATTGGTGGAGGCCTCCACAGTCTCTGTAGCTGGGCTGATTGGTGGGGGTCTTCTCCTATAGGAGGCCACCCCATGAAGACTGAGAGAGGCACTTGTTTTGTCTAACACACAGACACCAACACAGAATGTCAAGGAAAATGAAGAATCAGTCAAAGATTTCAAAGAAAGCAATTAGATAAATTTCAGAAACTGACACTAAGGAAATGGAGTTATATGATTCACCTAACAGAGAATTAAAATAACTCTAATGAAGATGCTCCCTAAAATCAAGAGAACAATAGGTGAATAAAGTGGAAATTTCAGCAAAGAGATAGAAAATATTTTTAAAGTACTAAACATAAACATTGGAGCCCAAAAGCCCAATAACTAAACTAAAAATTTCACTATATTGGTTCACAGTAGGCTAGATCAAGCAGAAGAAAGGATCAGCAAACTTGAAGATTGGTCACTATAAATAAATTAGAGAGCAAAACTTGTTACAAAAGACAAAGAAGGACATGATGTAAGAGTCAATACATCAAGAATATATATTAATAACAATTATAAATATATTTATACCTAACAACAGAGTCACAAAATAACTAAGGCAAAAACTGAGAGAATTAAAAGGAGAAATAGACAATTCAATGAATATAGTTGAATATTTCAATATTCTGCTTTCAATAATGGATAGAATAATGAAACAGATGTCAACAGGGACTAAAAAATTTGAATAACAATATAAACCAATGAGATCCAAACGATATCTAAACAACTTTCCAACCAACAAGAGCAGAATACACATTCTTCTGAAGTGCATATCTACACAACAGACAATATGTTGGGCCATAAAACAATCTTAATAAATTTAAAAGAATTGAAATCATACAATTATACCACAGTGAGATAATATTAGAAATAAATAATATCATTACACAAATATGTGGAAATTAAATAATAAACTCCTAAATAATCTAACATCATATAAAAAAGATTATACAGCATGACCAAGTAAGATTTATCCAAGGAATGCAAGGTTAGTTCAATGTATAAAAGCCAACCAATAATATGTAATATTAATAGAAGTAATGCAAAAATAACAAGATCATCCTCAGAGATGCAAAAAAGGCATTTGCAAAAATCTAACACCTTTCCATAATGAAAAGAGTCAACAAACAAGCAATATAAAGAAACTTCCTCAATCTGATAAAGGGCATCTATGAAAAACACAGCTAATATCGTGTTTAACAGTGATAATAGTATAATAGTTGGTCAATTAGCCTGTTGTTTCCTGGAAGGTCCTGTTGGGGTGGGAATGTGGGAGGGAAGGGAGATAAATCACTGAGAATTTTCTCTTGTAAATCTTGGCTCTGCCTACTACTGAAGAGTGAATTTGAGCAACACTTAAACTTGCTGAGCTTCAGGCTTCATTACCATAAAATGGAGGATACCAAGACTTTCCCTACAAGCTTCTGAGAATGGTTGGATTATTTGAAGAATAAAAAGTGCCTGTAGAACTTGGCACAAGGTTACAGTAATGTTATTTTCCCTTGAGAAGATTCCAATTTAATTACAGAGAAACTGTTCAACTGGTTGAACCCTCAATGTTGGCTTCTAGTTGTTCTCTAGTTCTGAGTTTTTAAACCCCATTAAAGTCTATTTCAACATCTTCAGGGCACCCACTGAATGCTTTATAATTGTAAGATGTATCTCTTTTGATAATATTGTGTCAAATTCCTTCTGGGGATATATTTATGATTATTTTTTTCCTTAGGGCTCATAGCTTATGTATTTTAATCTTACTTGTCACAGATCCCTTTTCCCAATTAGATACACTATCACACACAAGCCAGTTGCATTGAGTGGCATTATTATCATTACTTGGATTTCTTCAGCATCTTTCCTCTGAAGAACAATGTATGAGGTCAAAAACTCAGCATTCTATTTATTCATTCACAAGAATTTATGGCTCTCACAAAGCCACATGCCAGGAACTACAATTTCAAAGATGAATTCAGTAAATTCAGCATGAGTCCTGCTCTCCAATACGGGGAGTAGAGAAATCAGCCATTCAGCAATGGTGTGAGGGCTACCAGAAGTGTAGTATAATTGTCCTCCAGGAAACATTGGAAAAGTTGCCTTCATCTTCTTAGAGAAGTCAGAAAAATGTTCATGGAGAAGGTCATATTTTTGCTGCATCTTGAAGCATAAGTTGGTAAAGAGAAGAGAAACATAATTAAGGCTGAAAGAATGGCATTGCCTGGTTGTAGAGGTTAAGAAACAGCACTGGGCATTTAAGAAGTAATTTCACCTGGGCTTAAGTATAGTTTGCATAAGGAAATGGAAAATAGGAGTGGAAAGGTAGGCAGGAGCCAGATCCTGGCAGGCCTTGCACAGTATATTAAAGATATGGGCTTCCCCTTTGCTTATGGGAGGTAGAGGAAGATGACTGGTGTTTCCACCCACATCAATCCAGAAATAGCCCTTCTGTGACAATACCCCAGCCTCCTCTATAGGGAGCCACCTCTGATTTTTATGACAGGAGGGATCCAGAGAGTTGCAAGTCTCTTCCCAAACTTGATTTGGAGACATTAATTTCACATGAACATAACACTAGTCTACTATCTGCATGGAGGGGCAAAGTCAGTTATATTTACAGATTGTGTGAGAAATCAAGGCCGAGATAGAATATTGGCAGTCTTCCTCTGCACCACTGTGTCTCAAAATGTGAATCACTTTGGGAGCATATTAAAAAGGGGGCTTCATGCACTCTATCCTGCGATACACTGAGTCAGGACCCTCAGGAGGTAAGGTTTTGAAATGGGCATTTTTCAAAATTCCCTTAGCTAATCTGTAAGTAAAATGAAATTTGACAACCATTAGTCTTACTTCTTCATTTCTGAAAGTAAACTTTGTTTTCACAATGGTTTTATATTTACAGAAAAAGTACAAAGGTAGTACAGAGAGTTTCCATATACCACGTGCATAGTTTTCTCTATTACTAAGATCTTACATTAGTATGATACAATTTGTGAACCAATATAGATACATTGATGATGATGATGACGTTATTATTAATATTAGCATGAGTCCATGCTTTGTTCAGATTTCCTTGGTTTCTAGCTAACATTTTTTTTTCTATTCCAGGGTTGCATCCAGGATACCACATTATATTTAGTCACCATGTCTCCTTAAGCTGCTCTTGGCTGTGACAGTTTCTCTTCCTTGTTTTTTATGACCTTGACAATTTTGAGGAGTCAGGCATTTTGTAGAATGTTCCTTAATGGGAAATTCATATGATGGTTTTCTCATGAATAGACCGATATTAAGGCTTTTGAGGGAAAACCACAGAAATTAATTGCCATTCTCATCACATATCAAGAGTATGTACTATTAACATGACATCACTGTTGACCTTAAAAACCTGGCTGAGGTAGTGTTTGCCAGTTTTCTCCACTGTAAAATTACCCCCTCTCTCCACCCTTTCCATACTGTTCTTCGGAAGAAAGTCACTATGCAAAGCCCACACTTAAGGGGTGGGGATTTATGCTCTACTTTCTTACAGGTAGAACACTTATATACATTATTTTGAATTCCTCATATGGAAAATTTATATTTTCTTACTTATTTATTTAATTTATTTAATCATTGAATCATGGACTTATTTGTTTTATACTTTGGGTTGTAATCCAATACTACTTTGTTTACTTTGTCACTTAGATTGTTCCAGTTTTGGCTATTGGAAGTTCTTTCAATTGGCTCTTGTATCATTTTGACATACCTTGATCATTGTGGATTTATATTCTATATTTTTTTTTTGAACACTCTTATTTTCTGGCAATACAAGATGATCCAGGCACATTTTATATGCGTGTCCTAGTCCTAGAATCAACCTTGTCTCCAGGGACCTCTACTTCTTTTCTTTGGAGAACGATATTATAAACCAAGATCTGGTCATTACTTTGTCACTGGGATTTTATTGCTTTTACAGCCTCTTTGCTGACTGAGCCAGGAGATATATGTATGTATATCAAGCCATGTATTTGCATATTTGTGTAAGTATTTTTTGTGTATTTCTATATGTAACCATCAGTATTTATATGAAGCTAAACATGAGTTTATACTGAGATCATCAACTCTAATTCATCGCCACGTGGAACATTCTAACCTCCTCCCCTTGCTTATCTGTAAATTTTTACTCCAACAGGAAAAATTTGGCTCTCACCATCTGCTATCCATTTACGTAATTGTTCAAATCCAGTGTACATCTATAGCAGTATCAGAATTGTTAACCCATGCCCCCATGGGAACAACTTTATCAACTACAGCGTAGTGCTTATGTGCAATGTTTTTGCATTTAATCTTAGACTTCACTGCTTTCTAATGTTACTTAGATCAGCATCTTTTCCCCTACCCTCTTCAGTGAGGCGTTTTATCCATTTGTAACACAGTCAAATTGTTTTGTAACACTCCACATTCCATTTTGGGATTTCTGACCTCCTAAATAATTTTTTAAATTTGCATACATTATTGTTTCTTCTGCTAAAATTTTTTTAATGAGGTGAAATTCACAGAACATAAAAAGGACCATTTTAAAGTGAACAATTTAGTGGTGTTTAAGACATTCACAAATGTCGTGTAACCACCTCTAACTGGTTCCAAAACATATTCATCACCCCCTAAATATCCCATAGCCACTGAGCAGTTATTCCACATTCCTCCCTCCCCTTAGTCCATAGCAAACACCAATCTTCATTCTGTCTCTGTGGATTTACCTATTCTGGATATTTAATATAAATAGAATTACACAATATGTGATTTTTTGTGTGTCTGGCTTCTTTTACCTAGTGTATCATTTTCCAGAAACATGGTATGTATTGGTGCTTACTTCCTTTTTATGGTTGAATAGTATCCCATTGTATTATATACCACAATTTGCCTATTCATTTATTCATCAAGTAATGAACATTTGGGCTGTTGCCACATTTTGGATATTGTGAATTGTGTTTCTGTGAAAATATTTGTACATGTATTAGTTTGAGTCATTATTTTTAATTCTTTTGGGTGTATACTTAGGAGTAAAATTTCTGTGTCATATGGAAATACTATGTTTAATTATTTGAGGAACTACCAAGCTGTTTTCCATGGCACCTGAGCCATTTAACATTTCCACCAGCAATGAAAAACGCTTTCAATTTTTCCACGTCTTTTCCAACATATGTTATTTTCCTTTTTTAATTATGGCCATCCTAATGGTTATGAAGTAGTATCTCAATGTGATTTTGATTTGTATTTTCCTAATGACTAATGATGTTGAACATCTTTTCATGTGTTGTTTGCCATCTTGTATATCTTTTTAGAGAAATATTTACTCATTTTTAAACTGGATCATTTTCCTTTTCATTGTTAAATTTAGAAATTCCTTTATATACTCCCTTTTCAATTTCATTTAATGTTTTTGAATCAAAAAATTTTAAATTTTAATGATCCAATGTATCTAATTTTTTCTTTTTTTGGTTATTTGTGCTTTTGTCCTTATATCTAAGAAGCTGTTGCCAAATCTAAAGTCATGAAGATATTTTCTTCTAAATGTTTTATGGTTTTAGCTCTTGTATTTAGGCTGTTGACTAGTATTGAGTTATACTTTATATATGTCATGAAGTCGTAGTCCAATTTCATTTTTTTGTATTTGAATATCCAATTATCAGCATCATTTGTTGAAAGGACTATTTTTCCCCTATTGAATATTCCTTGCACCCTTGTTGAAAATCAATTGGCCAGATGTGTAGGTTTGTTTTGGGTTTTCTGCTTTATTTCATTGGTCTATATGTCTATTATTATGATGGCACCATGCTGTTTTGATTACCGTAGCTTTGTAGTAAGTTTTGAATTTGGAAAGTGCAAATCCTCCAACTTTTTTCTTCATTTCAATGTTGTCTTGGCTATTCAAAACTGCTTGCAATTTCATATAAATTTGAGGATCAGCTTTTCCATTTCCTCCCGAAAAGGCTGTTGGAATTTTGATAGATACTGTGTTAAATCTGTAGATCCCTTTGGTAGTATTGCCATCTTAACAATATTATGTTTTCCATCCCACAGACATGGATGTCTTTCCATTTATTTAGGTCTTCTTTAATTTCTTTCGGTGATGCTTTGCAGTTTTCAGTTTGTAAGTTTTTGTCTCCTTGGTTAAATTTATTTCTAGGTATTTTATTCTTTTGGATCCTATTATAAATAATTTTTTTCTTAATTTCCTTTTTGAATTGTTCACTGCTGGTGTGAAGGAACACAACTGCTCTTTGCTTGTTTATTTTATATCCTACAACTTTAGTGAAATTATTTATTAGCTCTAATAGGTTTTTTTGTGGATTTTATCTGGCTTTGGTATTAGGGTAATTCTGGCATCATGGAATCAGTTGGGAAGTGTTCCCTCCTTTTCTATTTTTTGGAAGCATTTGAGAAAAACTGAAGTTAGTTCTTTAAATGTATGGTTAAATTCACCAGTGAAGGCATATGGTGCTAGAATTTTGTTTTGGGGGGTTTTTGATTATGGATTCAATCTCTTTATTTGTTATATATGTGTTCAGATTTTCTATTTCTTCTTGAGCCAGTTTTGGTAATTTGTGCTTCTAGGATTTGTCCATTTTTTCTATGTTATTTAATTTGTTATAGTAATGTCCCCACTTTCATTTCTGATTTTAGTTATTTGTGTATTTGCTCTTTTTTCTTTTTCATTCTAGCTAAAGTTTTGTCATTTTGTTGATTTCTTCACAGTATCAGCTTTTGGTTTTGTTGAGTCTCCACTGTTTTTCTATTTTGTTTATCTCTATTTCAATCTTTATTTCTTTTCTTCTACTGGCTTTGAGTTAAGTTTGGTCTTTATTACTTATTTGCTTAAGGTGTAATGTTAGGTTATTGGTTTGAAATCATTCTTCTTTTTTAGATGTATGTGTTTATAGCTGTAAATTTCCCTCTTACCATTGCTTTTGCTGCATCCCATAACTGTGGTATGTTGAGCTTTAGTTTGCATTTGTCCCAAGGATTTTTTGATTTTTCTTGTGATTTATTCTTTGACCCATTTTTTTAAAAAGTAAATCATTTAATTTCCACATATTTGTGAATTTTCTGGTTGTCATTCTATTATTGATTTCTAGCTTAATTTCATCGTGGTCAGAGAATATACTTTGTGTGATTTCAACCCTTTTAAATTTATTGAGACTTGTTTTGTAGACTAACATATAGTCTATCCTAGATAATGCTCCATGTACACTTGAGAACATGCATTCTGCTCTTGTTGGGTACATTGTTCTGCCTATGTCTGTTAGATCTAGTTGCTTTATAGTGTTGTTCATCTTCTGTTTCCTATTGATTTTCATTTGCTTTGTTTTATGCATTAAAAAAGTTGGATGCTGAAGTCTTCAACTATTATTGTATGATTCTTTTCCTCCCTTTAGTTCTGTCAATATATACTTATATTCTTTTTCTCTGTTCTTTTATTTACATGTTTGTAATGCTTATAGCTTCTTGGTAAATTAACACTTTAATCAATATATAATGTCCTTATTTGTCTCTTATAACAGTTTTTGACTGAAAGTCTATTTTGTCCAATATTAGTACCATATAACTACACTAGCTCTGTTTTGACTACTATTTGAAAGGAATACCTTTTTTATATCCTTTCATTTTTAACCTATTTTTGTTTTTAGGTCTAAAATGAGTCTTTTGTAGAGAGCATATTGTTGGATCAAGTTTTTAAAAATTCATTCTGTCAACCTCTGCCTTTTGAGAAGAAATTCATTTACTCATCTTTAACATAATTGATGATGAGGAAGGACTTACTTCTGCCATTTAAGCATTTGTTTTTTGCATCTTAATAACTTTTTAGTTCTTCATTTCCCCCATTTGCCTTGTTCTGTGTTTAGTTGATTATTTGGAGTATATCGTTTGGATTCTTTCAAAAAGAAAGAAAAAAATATGTTTCTCCCAATATTTGAAACTTGGCTCTAAGCTGGAACATTCATTCACTGCTAAGCCAGGTCACCTATAACTCTTGCTTAGCCTTCACTACCTGATTTTGCAGAGCCCACTGGTCCATAATGTGAGAAGTATGAGTTCTCCAATTTTGAAGGACTTCATTCTTCTTGAGTATTATGTTGGCTAGCCTCTTGCTTTTTCAGAGGTCAAAGTGTGGTTTTAAAGTGTATTTGGGACTCTGGGTCACAACATCCCTTTTCCAACTACCACCCTCTACTTATTTGGTCAGTCCTTTTTCACTGGCTTTGAATGGCAAATCCACCCTAATAAGTACTTCAGGATAATACTTCATTTTCCTTGAACTCTGGCGTATGAAAACAAGTGTCAATGCTTACTAACTGCAACCAATGCTCAGATTCAGTGTCTGGGAGCCAGAACAAGTAGTGGTTTCATGGCCTTAGTTAAAGGTGCAGCCAGGACACTTGGAGGGGCCCATCTGGAAAGTGAATGAGGCCCCAGGCCCTCAGCCCAGAAAGAGTTCCAGCCACCAGCCAGCACCAACTTGCCAGCCATGTGGGGCCACCTTAGAAGTGGATCTTCCATCTCCCGGTGAGACTTTCCAGAGGGCAGAGCATGAGCACGTAAGCCTTCCACACCAAGCTCTACCCCTATTGCAGATTCGGAAAGAAAATAAATGATCAGGTTTTTTTTAAATCACTTGGCTTATAGAGATTTGTTCCATAGCAGCAGATAATTCAAGCACTAGGTCGTCCAAATTTTCAGGAATAATCAAAAATCTAAATTTTCAAGTGAAATCCCTGAGTTTTAAATAGTCACTGATATCAAATGTCAACATATTTTCTGTGGGTTATATAAAACATCTTTATGTCATTTTCAGCTTTCTGCCCATAGCTTACGTGGTATCTCAATTAATTGTCACAATAATGCTGGCAAGTAGTTACTATTATCTTCATTTTCCAGATAACCTAAAAATCAGTGAAAAAGCTAGTCCAAAGCCACATGGCCAGTGAGGAGTACAGTCATGACATGAGCTCAACAAAGTATGTCTGCTTTTCCCTATACCATACCATGTTTTTAAGTTTAATACAGAAGACAGATTATTTCCTGCTTCATTTAATCTTCTTATTTCTGCCTTATTTAGAGATATTTCCAAGGCAATTTAGTTTCTTGCACTTTTCTATTGTGTTGCTGCTGTTTTCTTTTTCTTATACTTCATCTCACTTCAACTCCTCACCTCCAGTTTTATTTATTCTCTTGGGTTCCAAAATGAAAATGATTAAGCTGAGAAAGGCAGCAAATGATCCTTGGCCCTAGGGAATCTTCCCAGGGCTGCAGTGAAGTGCGAGTTTGATGTAGGAGAGACCCATAACCAGCACAGGCCAAGCTGCTCTGGCTTGTGTCCCCAGCCAATTCACACAGCAAAAAGTTGTCATTAGGATCAATCATTAGGATTGCCATTTTGTGATGTGTTTTGTTTTTCTTATTTATTCTTTATAAGCAATTATTATTGCCTCAGATCCTCTTTGTTTCAAAAGTTCAATAAATATGGGACTGGCAGAGTCAATATTTGCAAGTTTGTGTCTGTGTATCTATTTGGCTATAGGTGGAAAAGACAGGAAGGGTGTTTTTCTGTCATGCTTGAAAGAGAAAAGAGATGAGATGGTGAGAGCCACCACTGTTTCCCAGGTGATTATCAAACAAGAAAAAAAGAAAAGAAAAGCCTACTATCATTTTTTTTGGACAATAGTCTTATCTTTGGAAGAAATCCAACCAGATCAAGAAAACATTTTATGCTTCAAATATATTAATAGTATAATAAATATATTTTCAGACTATTGGTCTTGATTTTCATATTAACAACTGTTTAGGTATCTCTGTGGTTTTCCCTTATTGAGTCCTGTTCCTCATTAGTATTTGTTTGAAACATTTTTAAAATAAAATCCATGTAAAACCTGATTTTGTAAATTTTAAACTTACTAAGTGCAGCTTTTGTCCTTATGGTACAATTTTATGCACATGACCACAGGGCATGATTTACTGAACTGGCTGGGAGATGGGAACCCAGAATTTTAGGCTTGGTTCCACTCCTCTAACCTAGGAAAAAAATCCCAACATCTGTGGCACTCAGAGTTTTCTACCTGTCATACATGGATTTTAACAGCTGAGTCACAGCCTGTTTTTTGAATAGAACAAAATGCTATAAATATATCAATCAATAAAATTCTACCAGGCAAAGTGACTTTATAAATTCATGGTGTTAGCAATGTTTTTATTATTTTCTTTGGAAAAAGGCATCATATCAGAGGTTATTTTACTTTTCTATTAATTAAAACATAGTTACTACTTTTCAAATAGATCTTATTACACCAATTGTCCAAAATCATTTCAAATTATGCTCAAGGAACAATAGTATCTTGAGCAGTAAGAGATTTTTGGAAAAACAAAGTTTTTTTTAAAAAAGGGTATCATGTGATCAGATAAGTTTGTAAAGTGCCTGAGCATACATTGTGGAATATATTAATGTTCGGTAAATATCCATTCTCTTATCTTCTGACTCTGTGGGTGGAGTTATTTCCCCACACAGGTGTTGTTGTGCTTGGTCGTGTGACTTGCTTTGACCAATGGGATGTGAGTTAGGATTTTAAATCACATGGAAAGTTTCAACTTTTCAAAGCGTGAAGTAGAGCTTCTCTAATTCCTGCTATGACTACTCTGCTTTAAGTGTTGGAAAGGAAATGATCTTTTAAAAGGTGGAATAAACAGAAGGAAAAAACAGCCTCCTCTGGCCTTTCTTGGGGGAGTGTAAGGTATTTCCCCAAAGAGCCCTGCTAGCGCTATGACCTTCCAAGATCCGTTTATTGTGCCAGAGAAGGAAATGTACGTGCAATTGCTCATTGGGGTCATATTTAAGTCAAGGCTGGATTTCAAGCTCAATTTAAGCACTACATTTTGATTTTTTTTTTAAGGAGAAAAATTTGCCTGTGAAAATGCTGCTTTTCTTATAGAGAGATCCATAAATATGCTTTGACAATTTTTGAAATGAATTAAAAGTGGGCTTACATTTCTAAATGTAGATGCCTTGAGTCAGGGTGAGTAAATTCACCTTAGATATATTTGAACTCTTCTTACCATGCATTGAAATTCTCTGTAATTTCCGGTTATTCTTTGTTTATATTCTGGCACCATTTTAAGGCATCTGAGCCTCCCCAAAACCCTAAACATTAAAGGCAAACTGTGAGCCTATGTTACGGGAAATTTTAAAAATTTTCTACATAGCAATCAGAACTTTATAAGGTAGACAGTTCTGAAAGCAGATATATTAATCAGTCAAATTATTTAAGGAAATTAGTAACAATATGAAGGTGACTTCAACTCTTACGAAGAGCTTATTTATTAACACAATTCTCAGTCTCCCCTGTTGTGACCTCCTTAATTCTTTGCTCACTGGGAGGAAAATTCACAACAGCAAGGTCCACATGAGGACAGCAGAACATTTGCGAAAAAATCAGCCAGGCAGGTGTCATCTGGGATGTGTCAGAGTATAGAGAAATATTTGTGTGTGGTAAAATATAAATCACACAAAATTGAGCATTTTAACTATTTTTAAAAGTATGATTTTGCGGCATTAAGTGCATTCACATTGTTCTCAACTATCATCACCACCCATCTCCGGAACTTTTTCATCTTGTCACACTGGACCTCCATACCCATTACACAATAACTTCCCATACCCCTGTCCCCCGACCCCTGGCCACCACCATTCTACTTTCTGTTTCTATGAATTCAAGTACTCCAGGGATCTCATATAAATGGGATCAGACAGTATTTGTTCTTTTGTGACTGGCTCATTTCACTTAGCATAATGTCCTCAAGGTTCACTCATGTTGTAGGATGTGTCAGAACTTTTTCGTTTTAAAGGCTGCATAATATTCCACTGTATGTACAAACCACATTTCATCATTCGTAGGTCAATAGACACTTGGGTTGCTTCCACCTTTTGGCTATTGTGAATAATGCTGCTATGAACACAGGTACCTGTTCAAGTCCCTGTTTTCAATTCTTTTATGTATATACCAAGAAGTGGAAGTGCTGAATCATATAGTAATTTTATGTTTAATTTTTTGAGAAACCACTGTACTGCTCTCCACAGAAGTTGCACCATTGTACATTTCCTGAAAGCAATGAAAGAAGGCTCCAATTTCTCTACATCTTCAGCAACACATTCATTATTTTTCTTTTTTTTTTTTTAATAATATGCATTGTAATGGGTGTGAGGTGGTATCTCACTGTGATCTTGCTTTTCATTTTCCTGATGATTAGTGATACTGACCACCTTTTCAGGTGCTTATTGCCTATTTGTGTCTTAAGTCCTTTGCCCATTTTTTAATAGGGCCGTTTGTTGTTTCTGAGTTAGCAAAACATTAGATCTATAGCTTAATTATGATGAAATGTCACCAATTGTCACCTCAGAATTATTTTAAAAGATAAATATTTTAATAGATCATGTTCTACTTCATTGTTGAAATAATTATTGAGTAAATAAAACATATTTTTATTTAGTAAAGAGAGTTTTTTTTCATGTAGCTCTTTACATACAAATCAGATTACTTCCATATTTAGTGGAATTCTTTCCTTTCACAGATATTTCTTTTGGATTCCCACAATTAGCAAAGAAAGTCAAGAAAAGTGTTTTCTGTGGTATTTCTCCTCTCATCTCTTTCCCACCTTCGTTTGCTCATTTCTTCTTGCTGTGAAACAGCTGTGTTCCTGGCAACAGGGTCTTTTCTGTTTGTTTTGGAGGTGCGCCTGCTGGCCTGGCTTGGGTATGATGGAGGACCTTAGGATCCTCTTTGCCCCTAAACGCCATCTTTGTGTCCTGTCACCATGCCCTGCAACACCCAGAAGTCTTGTTGGAGGTTTTAAAAGGCACTCTCATGGCACCAACCCCGTGCCAGGCATTATTCTCAGAATTTTATACACATTGACTCATTTAATTTTTAGAACAACCCTGTGCATCCCGATCTTATCTCCATTTTACAAACGTGGAAACTGAGGTGCAGAAAAAGTAAGTAATTTACTTGAGGTCATGTAGCCAGTAAGTGTGGAAGCCAGAGAGCCCAGCTGCCACTGCCTCCCGGCCACAACGTGGGGGCTGCCTTTGGGATCCTGGTCAGATTTCCTCCTGGGGCCCTGAGGACCTCCTTGTCTGGGTTTTCCTCTCTCCCCAGCCTCAGTGTGAGCCACCCAGCCCTCACTTTAAACCAAGTAACCTGGAGGAATGACAGCAACTTTTGAGTCTTTGCATCTAAAAATGTATTTTTAGGTTCAAAACGTGGTAATAAGGACACTATTATATCCATTTCTCAGATTCATCCAATTCGCTGTCATCTCTCTCTTTTATATGCTTGATTGATGAACTGATGCACCATCAAGAAATTGCTGAATTGAAGAGAAGAGACATCAGGGTGGAATTAACTCTCAGCAGATTGCCATCCTCTGCTGGTTAATTCATCGCAGCTTATACTTGATGTTTCTTAAAATCACTGTGTCCAAGGACGGACTATGTTCTTCTAGAACTTCCTGTAATGAAGACATTTACAGGATGCCACAATTCTGAATTTCCCATGCCACAAAGGGATTGCAGTTCTTCCTCTCACTCCACAACCTTGAGCTGAATCCTCGGGAGGAAGCTCCCAGCTCAGCAGCGTGGACAGACAGCTGCCTGTTCTTTTATGAGAGAGAGAAAAAAGGGAGCAGTTTCTGAGAGACAGTTAAAAAACGGCTCTGGGAATGAGGATCAAATGAGGGACCAGCTGTGAAAACGACAGGGAAGAAGCCCAGGTGGAAGAAAAATGTCAAATAGGTAAAAGTGAGAAGGAATAGAAGAGGGACAGACAGATGCAGTAGCAAGTTATAGGAAGGACTGATCAGAGACCCAGCAATGAGTGCTATTATTATTTACCTTAAACAGATGAAGAAACTGAGGCACAGGGGAGAGTGGATGCAGGATCACCCAGCATGTGGCAGAGACAGAATGTGAAAAAAGGACTGCTCCAAAACCTCACTACCCAGGATTATTTCTAACATTACTGTTATCACTGTCGTTCCAGACATTGCAGCTGATTCTGTAGGGAAAGGCACGGTTATTATTACTTGCCGATGATATAACTGAATGTTCAGAATGCCCAAAAAAATCAGTTAAAATTTGAGAACTAGTACTAATATCAGGCGATGTTGCTAAATCCAAAACAAATGTACCAAAATCAAATAGCTTTCCAAGTGCAAGCATAATTTATTCAAAAGCATAACGAGAAAATATATGAGTCACATGAGTCAAAAAAGGGCCTCCAAAATAAAGGAACAACTTTAATAAATATGCAAAAGCAAAACATAAACACTGTAAAATTTACATGAAGATCATAAAATCTTAGTAATTGGAAAGACATATTATGTGGGACAGAGGATAATAGAATATGGCACAGTACCAGTTTTTCCTAAACAAATGCAACAGTTTAGTGCCTTTAATCAAAATCTTGATGAAATTTCTTTTGCAAGTATCAAGGAGAGTTTTCTGAAAAGATACTAGGCAAAAATAACCAGGACTTAAAACACAAAAACATAAATGCTTGCTATGTCTCTTCCTAGCGGATGTGAAATGTAACAGGGGTCGTGGTGGTCACAGTAGCTACTGTTTGCAACTGATCTGGGGGACGTTGTTCTCTCTCTTTGGTGAGTTTTCTTCTTCCAGCAACCTCACACAGACGGGACTATCACTGCTCCCTTCCAGCAGAGGCCAGAGAGCTTGAGCACTTTTCAGAAGGTGACCCACTCAATGGTGGAATCAAGCATACCATTCTCTAATTTCAGTACCCACATGCTTACCCACTATACTATAAGCTACAAAAAACAAAACAGTGTAGCCTTGGTGCACAATCACTGATGGATTAAGGGACCAGAAATGAGAACCCTGTTAAAGGAGCCACTGACTGTTAAGGAATACGATATTATTCAAAGATGACTTACGTATTTTGGAAAAATAAAACAAAACATCCTCACATTATGTGACTACTAAAATAAATTCCACCTGGATTAAGGAGTTAAATGGAAAAAATTAAAACAAAAATTTAAAAAATTCAAATACAGAAAAATACCTGAAAGTCTAGTTCCTCTCCTCTTGGTGAAGGGCTTTTCAAATATGAAAGAAATCACGAGGGGAAAGTAATAGGAAGATTTAACTACCCAAAATATGAAAAGTATCTAAACAACTTTAAAAAATCATAAATTGGTTAACATTGCAATGAAACGTATGTGCATAATATAGAAAGTGCTCGCATTTTGTGAAAGAGTTTATAATATGTATCAAACTGATCGAAAGTTCTTGTTCTGTGATTTCCTAATTCTTCTTCAAAGACTTTATGCCAGGGAAAACCATCAGCAATGAGGTCAAAGATAAAATGGATCTGCCCAGAAGCAAACTTTATAATAGCAAAAGATGCGAAATTATTTAATTGTAGGAACCAACTCAATAGGGAAAAGGTTTAATTCTTGTGCATCTCTGAATCACTATGCGATCATTAGCCTACTACTTCCAAATAATACTTAATGACAAACAAAGATCTCAAGACAAAAGTTTAAGAGCATATGTATATCTGGAAAAGAGAAAAGCAATTGTTGGAATAGGCACTGACCCTTCATTGATGGTTATGGGAGGGAGTGGGATTATAGGATGTACTTACTTTTCTGTTTTCTGTTTCTGTAATGTTTTACTTTTGTATAATGAAAATAAACCACATTTATAATTAGAAAAAGGAAATCAAAAACTGAAATACTAGATTCAAAATTGCATATTCAATATGATAATAATCTTTGCATATACATACACATAGAAGTAAATATGTCAAAAAAGACCACAGTAATTACCTGAAGGAAAGTATTATAGACAATTTTCTATTTCAGTTTTTTTTACTAATTTTTTGTACTTTTCAAAATCTAACATGAATTATTTCACTTTTCTAATAATGAAATATAAACAATGTGTTAATATAAATACAAATCACAAAACCGTTCAGCTTCCTGGCTATCTGCAAGCAGATTTTGTTTCACTGCATGTGTGGACAAGCCGTTTCACATATTTGAATCTCTGTATTAAATTATACGGAAGCCATTCCACTTCCTTTGTAAGTGTCTCACTTAAATGTCCAGGTGTAGGTGGGTGTCATGTCAATTAGGGGAAGTGGGCCCTTTCTCCCCTCATCACATTCTTCCACCTTCGGTGGAAGGTTCGCGGTTAGCCGGCCAGGTGATGAAAGCAGAGACAGACAGGCCCTGCCCGGCCAGCCAACGCTGCAGGGCCCTCCCTTCAACCTCCGATCAGAAGATTGTCTCCAGAAGAGTGTCAGCTTGGAGCTGGATATTGTAAACCTTGATCCAAGGAAAAGCTTCCAGATGGAGAATGGGTAGAATTTCTTCTCCTTTTCCTGCACTAGGGATACGCGAGCATTGCTGGAAGCCTCCAGATTTGAAGGTAAGAACAGATTTCAACAAAAATGTGATTGCAGACACTTTGCTGGAAATTTTAATATCTATGTTTGCATTTGAAAACCTAATGTGTTGTCATTAACTGCTGCAGTTTCACTTGATCTCGGCTGAAGACCTTCATAGTTAAATGAGTGTGGCTGGCGGGATTCTGTAAACAGCAAAGTACAATGGAAATTGTGGCAGCTGCTCAGGAAAAGATGGGAATTTCAATTTCCCCAGGGCTTGTCTCTCAGCATATCAAAAATCCCTTTTCTTGCAGAACATGTTTTCATACCTCCTCACACCCTGGACTCTTTTTACTGACTTTTCTTTTCACATCGTGCTAATTCATGTCTTACGTGCCTTTTTTTTACCCTGCTGTGTGGCTGACAAACCTCAAAGTCAGTAGGTGGCCATGGAATTGTGCCCCAAATACTGTAAGGAAAGTAGGTGTGGAGCTGACATATCTTAGGACAGGATCTTTCAGCACCAGATACGGGAGATTCCAGATTGCAGAGTGTGCGCACGTCATATCATCCTCACTCAGCCCTCCCTGGCGCCTAGCTCCGGCCCGAGCAGGGGGAAGCAGACAGCACCTGTGTTCCATAAGGTGGGCTTCCTCCCGCACCCCAGCTCGACTGAGCCGTGTCCGCATGCTTGGCAGCCAAAACAGGGCAGAATGTTTCCAAACATAACCTTCCATTGAACAAATCACTTTTATTCTGTCTACACAGTGGTGCAATTGGCAGCCCGTCTCCCCAGACCTCGGCTGATACATCACTGTGGCCGGCAGCCAGGCCTGGTTCGGCCAACTCAAAAATCTGGCTGAGTTTCCAACATCTGTGTGTGTTAATTCTGTGCCTCGTGAACACCCTCAGGAAGGGGCTGTTCATCGGGGGTTACTTATTAGTTGACAAAACAAACGTTTTGTTTTGTTTGCAGGTATGAGTTGGGTGCCAATCCCAAGCTAGAGATTTATATTTTAAGATCCACTTGCATGCACCTGTATCTTCTTTTATAAATGATTTGAAGAGTACTAAGAAGAGCCATTTAAACCCCAATCACCAGGGAACAGAGGCCCAGGGTTCTAGTCTGAGGTGATAGAAAATTGAATAGCAAATTATTTAGGCAGAATTTCTCACCTGCTCCACTATACAAAGTATTTTAAGCACTTTCACCCTTCATAAATCCTTCCAGTATACCTACATAAGTGATAGAAAGCATAGGCTCCTTGTTTTCCATGGGAAAATACAGGAAAAATAAAAGGAGGAGGGGGATAAGCAGTCATTGACTTTGGCACAGCTGAAAATAGCTATCTTCTCCTAGGGTGGAGTTGTCAAGCGTTTCTGTGCATTAGGGTTAGGGAGAGCTTTTAAATATCGCATGCCCAGGTCACACCCAAGACCAGCTGAATCACAGTCTCAGTATTTGAAGCTCTGCAGATAGTTCCAATAAGTGGATCAAGTTTGAGAAGGATGGTCCTGTTAACCTTTCATTTGGTCCCATCTCTCAAATGCAGGAACGTGAAACCCACTCTGTCACAGCCATCCTGTGCTCCAGCAATCCCCACATACTCCCAGACCATCTCTAGGAGTCCCCAGGACTCTGCTCGCGTCACCTCCTGCAGGAAGTTTATGAATACCCACTATATTTGATCATTTCGCGCTCATCCACTCACCCTCAACCCCTACACCATCCCCTTGAGGGATAAGAATTGGGCCTTTTATTTCCGTGTTCTTTTATGCCCCCCGTGTTAGATACGCATTAGGACCTGCTTTTGATTCTTAAGAGAGTGGGTAGGTGAATTAATAAATCAACGTAAATATTCACCCGACTTGTTATCAGTTCATTTTGATTCAATAAATATTTAAGTGCCTCCTATAGGCTTGGCCCCAGCGTACGCTCTGAGGATGCCATTCTAAATGAGAGAATGCCCCTGCAAATCGATGGTGCCCCGAAGTTGTCCCCAGGGACCACGACTGGGCTCCTCATCTCTGCTGTTACAGGCATGTTCACTTCCCGTCCTTTTTCTGTTCTTCTAACGTACCCTGGCTTCACCCCTGACTTCCCCCCACTGAAGGCTTTGGATGTGGAGAAGAAAAGTGTGTTTAAAATTGTACCGGCTCCGGCGAACACGGTGCTGAAAGGCCTGCTTATTTTTAGCACATGTGTTTTACACCAGAACTACTTTTAGGAGTCTCTCTCCAACTGGGCTGGCTTCTGAAAGGGGAGTACTTATTCAGAGAGGAATAGAACTTAATATAAACATTCCTCTATCCAGAAAAAAAAAATTAACTGACACTGAGGGCAAAAGCCTGGTCTCGGACTGTCTATAAAACTGGCTGTTCCAATATCTGAACTCACAGAATCCACACCCCCCTGGCCTGAGTTAATTTGGAAAGTGGGTTGAAAACATGTTCAATGTTTTGCCCTAAATCGGATATCTCTGTGCCCTTCATCCGAGCCTAGTACTGTACACTCAAGTTTTATTTCTCAAGAACCAAAAAAAAAAAAAAAAAAGGAAATTCACAGAACAGATTCATGGGTCACAACAAAATGCACAGGGCGGCACTTTGTTCCTTCCTGGAACCTTCTCCTTCTCCAGATTATCTTTCCGTAAAAGAACTTTGCCACTATTCCGCAGGTGCTTTCTTTGGCAGTGGAGAGACTCTTATCAGAGGGGATACATTAAAGTGGGATGCTAATTTAGCAAGAATGTTTCCAGAAGGTCTTGATACAGAGCTGCCATGGGAAGCCCAAGTGGAAGTCAAAGTTTCCCCCGTCATGGCTTTGAAGGAAATATCTGTGTCTGAAATCTCGGAATATTGTTGATAAGCTCACCTAACTGCCAGCAGAGATTTCCAAAAAGTGAAAGACACCAGTTCTAAGATGCAAGGAGGAGAATCCTATTAGAAAAATTTGTGTTTGATTCTATCTTATCTCCCATAATGAGAAAGTCAACTAATGTCATGTAAAAACTCCTCTATGGTATTACAGCTCTTAGAGCCTTTCTTAAAACAGCCTCATCCAGGAAATTCCAAGTTAGGGAAGAATTTTCTTTCTAAACTAACCCTTTGGTCTCTATGTGTTGTAGAGATCTGCAAACTGTGGGTAATGGCTTGTTCTCCGTGTGTATCCCCAGTTTTTAACACAAACTGCGACCGATCCTACCAAAGCCTCACCCCAGTCTCTGACTGCCGCACCTTTGCTCGCCAGCAGCTTGACTACGTAAGGCTTTGAGGATTTACTTCTGGTTTAAATCCTGCAGGATAAAATGTGCGGAGGGTGGTCTGAAATGGGATTGGGTGGTACATAGTAGACATTTGACTTCTATGAAGATCCACCAATTAAAACTGTAAATAGATCATTTCAAAAATAATGATACAACTTGAAAATTAAACGACTGGTATCGACCTTTGCATGTGTACAATTTATGATATGTCATTATACTTCATAATAGCTGCAATTTCCACAAATTTTACATGGAAAAATTTCAGAATGCTTGGTGCTGACCTACACAGAGACCTTTGAATGAATATGGAAACTGTATAACAAGCGTCCACAAGTGTAAGGGATTTAAAGAAAGTGAGCGTGTCTTAATAATTTTGTCTTATAATAATTGTCTAATAATAATTTGTATTTACTTAAAAATAGAGCAAGACTATCTCAAAGTTTAGGCATAGCATTTTTTAAACACATAGTTTGTAACAATGCTGGTAAGCTATAATTAGGAATAGTATGTGGTATTGCATTTTACTTTTGTTAATGTTCACCTTTATTTCCTGAAATGTAAGCTATGCTCAAATGAAAAAAAAAAAAATGGGTCAATTTTTCTGATGAGATCCAGTGACAGAACCACCACAATATAAAGTCTCAATGGATAGTATTTGGGTAATTAATTTTAATTTAACAACGCTTCTCAGAATGTAGACCCTCATCAAAGCCATTTCTCTGCAACCTTTTTCTATTCTAACATTAAGAACACCTCTTCTTGGTGTTAGAAATAGGAAGTGCTCTAATACTGATAAAATGAATTTTTTGTCAAAAATACTACAGATATTTCATAGTACATATGTATTCGTTTTTAACTACTCAGACATATATAGTTTGAAAGTACTATAATACTCCCAAATTATAAAGAAAATAATTTTTTAGTTGACAGATACAAACAAAGCAGTATTTTCCTTAATGCCTTTAAAATTTCTCTAGGAATTTATATTTTTGAAAAACCCTTGACTTCTAGATTTTTTATAATATACAGCTAGTGGATTATGCTAAGCCTAAATATATATTATACTTTTTTATGATTCTGAATGATTACTCATTTTAGGTCAACATAATTTTGGAAGACACACCTCCTCCATAAAATATTTTTAAAATTTAACCAATTTTATCTGATTGATAAATATATTCTAAATGTAAACAGAAAAAAAGAAGACATGCAATATCTTCTATATGCAACTAATCTAGGGTGAATGTAATTTCATAAGCAAGTAATATTGCACGTTTATCTCCCAAAGCCATTTTTAAATTCTGCCTTTTCCTAAGTCCTACCTTTGATTCAGCTGCAAATATATTCCAACAAAGCAAGACTCCGAATGCCTGAGAGTGAAAGTTAGAAAGTCAAAGGAAGGTTCTTGAGAATCATTTAGTAATCTCAAAAATGAACAAATATGGGAAGTGCCCACATTTATAGTTCTCTAGTAAAAAAATGTTAAAAAGTAAAAGCGGAGTGGTAATTTTGAATAATAGCCAGTTTGGTTAAATTTAAATCCCTTGATGTTTGATAATTTTGTTTCTCCTAAGTCTCGAAAAGATTCCTGACACAAAATCTATTGTTGTCAAGATGACACTTATGTTGTTTTGAAGCGCTGCAGAAGGGGAGAGTTATAGCTATAGAAAGAGGTCGATATAGCCATAGCTTTCCTCCCAAAAGAAAGCAACAGTTAAACCTATAATTTTAGCAATTGAAGTGTTTCCAAACACTATTTAAAACTGCAATGTGTCTGTTGGGTCTGAAGCTGTGTGTATAACTCTGGGGTTTAATTGTCCAGGTTTGCACTTTTTACATGTAAATAAGCACAAATAGGGCCACAGAGGCAGTGCCTGGGACAGAGATGGGGACTCTCCCATGGAGATGTCTGAACAGGCCCCCTGTGAGTCCCGCATGCCAGCCAGCATTACCCAGGAACACGACTTTTAGGAAAGCAAAAGCCTGGGCCTGGCATTAATGCTGGGGCATCTGAGGGGAAGTCGAGGGCCCATCTATTCTCTCTTTCTTTATTACGTTTTCTCCATTTCCAAGTGCATAAAGATCCAACTCACCCTCTCATTTATTTCAAGAGGAAGGTATCAGAACCACAAGGCAGAAACAGAAATCCACCACCACCACCGCCACCACCACCTGGCATGAAGAAATAATTCCTGGGGAATTTCCTGTGTTTCATTTTGCTTTGTTTTGTCTGAAGAACTGTACTGCGACTTGAACAAACTAAGTGACTAATTGTTGCATTATTTTTCTTGCAGCAATTTGAGCGTTTTATTAGTTTCTCCAGTTTACATCAACAGTGAATTAACTTCACGCTACCATCTGAAATGTTACAGTTCGATAAAATAAGTAAATTAATAAAGTCCAAAGTGCTTCCAAGCTGGGCAGAGACATTTCTGTACGCTGCGCTTTTTTATTGCTCTTCCCAGCTGATATTTATAACTGGGCCATATGTGGTTATAAAGATTTATTATGAGCCTGTGGAATAAGTTCTGTTAATGTGTACAGTAAACGTCCAAGTTTGGACTCTGTAAGCCTTGGAGATTTCTAATAAGATGAAGCCATTTTGATCGCGAGCCAAGAAGTGCGCAGTTGGAGCGAGGCCTCGTATTGACAAAGGGCTTAGCTATGTGCCTGAGACTCTACCCACCCTCCGTGTGGGTTTGCTAAAAATGTTTGCTAAGCTCAGATAGGTATTTTTCTTCTTCGTCACCATCTTCATCTGAGAAGAGTTGAAGGTGGAGAATCTATTGACTAAAAGTTGAAACGGAAAATTTTAAGACTATAAAAAAATTTCAGACTAAAAAGGCAGGGCGGAGCCGCCCTGGAGCACAGTGAATGGGGCATCTGTGTGCCCACCCTCTGGCCTCCCACCTCGCCCAGCTGCCGGACAGTTACTGAGTCCATTGGAAGAGGGAAAATTGCAGGCGTCAACTGGTGTCAATCCACTCCCCTCCCATGGGCAGGGAAGGGGACAGGGCTCTGGCACTCTCCTTTTTATACGCTAACTTCATTTTTTGAAACTTTTCTTGCCCTTTATACACCTGTGTACTATTCCAGTGAATACTTGCCATTTGGGGAAGAGAAAGGTGTCTGTCTTAGTCTGTTCTGGGATGCTATAACAAAATATCACAAATTGGGTGGCTCATAAACAACAGAAATTTATATAACGCGGTTCTGGAGGCTGAAAGTCCAAGATCAAGGTGCTGGCAGATTCTGTGTCTGGTGAGGGCTACTTCCTGGTTCATAGATGGCACCTTCTTGCTGCATCCTCACATGCTGGAATCAACAAATGAGTTCTCTGGGGTCTCTTTCATCAGGGCACTGATCCCATCCACCCTCATGACCAATCACCTCCCCAAAGCCCCACCTCCTAATACTATCACCTCAGGGGCTAGGACTTCAACATACGAATTTTGTGGGGGCACAAAGATCCAGACTAGACCAGACTTGAAATAAAACAATAGAGTAGGACAATTGTTTCTCAACCTTAAAGGCACTAGAATCCTGGGGAACTCTTTAAAAATGCTAAAAATGTTCAGTTTGTCCCTCTTTCACCCTCCCCAGATATTGCCTGGGCATGAATTTTATTCTTAGAAGAACCCCAATATTCTAATGTATAGTCTGGGTCACAAACTGCTGGTCTAAGACCCTCTTCTATTTTGACACAAGAATTAAGGGTGTTGCCAAAAAGTGAGTTTTCATGGACTTCACGTAAGGGGAATCCTAGGGCCAGAACTTGCCCAGGAGGATGTCATGAGGTTCCGGCGCAGCACATTTCCCCTTTGTGCATCCCCTTCTCAGGCTTCTGTGACTCCCCAGAAGTTCTAGAGCTTTCCCCTATGAAGGGCAGTTCTGCCTGAGTAACAATTCACGTATTGAATTGCTTTATTCCAGAGCTTTATCCAACAGATCTGTGAGGTGTCATATTAAAGTGGGCTGATTAATTAACCCAAAAATATTAATTAATCTAAAAATATTTCTGTATGATCATTTCGTATATGACTCTATTGTCATCATTATGAGATGATTTTGATATTTACCCCAAGTGAGCAATTGATATAGAATTTCAGATATTCGATAATCCTAGACTGACTAACACCAGAAAAATTCTAAGATTCTCTCTGGCTATGACTTCCCACTGGACAGCATCCTTGTCAGATGGCTCTCATCCTTTCAATAGGACAGGCAGGGAGCTCTGTGATGTTAGAGGGTCCTAGTCATGGTTGGACAGTATGACATTTCCTGTTAATTTTCTTTCCAAACATTTCTCCAATCCATCTCCCCATTTCTGCTGTTACCACCACCTGCCCAGGCCACTGTCATCTCTAGGGTAAATTTTCTCCAGGTTCTACCATGTTCCCCTCCAGATCCAGTCTCTACATGAGTTTTGTCACTTGGCACACATTGGCCTCCACCTAAAACCCTTCAATGCCTTTCCATTGCCCGAAAAGTAAAATCCAAGCTGCTCACCATGCCATAGGCACTGTCAGATTTTCTGAACCCACTTGACACTGCTCCCCAACCTCACTCATCTGCTGGTTCTTCTCTTAGCTTCCTGGTCAGCCCCGAGCTCTTTCTCACTGGACCCTCGGTCCGCTCTGCTGCTTCTGCTAGGCAATGCTTTCACATCTCTGATTAACTGCAACCTCTTCAAAAATACCTCTGTGGCTACTCTGACTAATACAGTCCATGCCTTTACTATCCTCTATCTCAGCCGTGGTGCACTCCTGTATAACTCTTCTATGTGCTACCATTCTATTCATTTTCTCTATGTAGCTGTTCTATGCTTGTTTCCTCCATGAGAATAGAAGTCTCTTGACTATAGGTACCATGGTGTTCACCATTTAATCACAGTGCATATTTGGCACATAGCAGGCACTCTAGAAGTATTTGTTAAATGATGGAAGAAAGAAAAGAACACTCTTTCTTCTTTCCTTGCTTTTAACTTAGCAGCATTTACCTGCTCTTTAGAGTCACTGAGATGCGCAAACTCCATGCACCTTGTGCTAGAGGCAACTCAGAGGCATTCTCAACTCTTAAGGTATGGACTTTACAACTAGGTACGAAACTCCACATGGGATAATAACACCAGGAAATGTATATTTATAGCTATGTGCCATACATTGTGCTAAACATTTAACTCTTTTGTCCTCACAGTAGCACTGGATCAGGAACTATGACTATTCCCATTGTGTAGGTTAGTAAACTGGAAAAAGTACTTGCCCCAGGTCACCTAACCTGTATGTGGTAGAAGCAAGGTTTTAGACAGCAGATCTTCCATGTTAAACCACTCCTTTGGACTCCTGAGGAGAGAGTATGGTTGTATGAACATACTTCTCAAAATTGTCTGGGATGACAATACTAACTTTTAATTGGCGGTTGTGAGATACTAATTTTTTTTTTTTTTTTTTTGAGTCAGAGTCTCACTTTGTTGCCCGGGCTAAAGTGAATGCCGTGGAGTCAGCCTAGCTCACAGCAACCTCAAACTCCTGGGTTCAAGCAATCCTTCTGCCCCAGCCTCCCGAGTAGCTGGGACTACAGGCATGTGCCACCATGCCCGGCTAATTTTTTCTATATCTTTTACCTGTCCAATTAATTTCTTTCTATTTTTGGTAGAGACTGGGTCTCGCTCTTGCTCAGGCTGGTCTCGAACTCCTGAGCTCAAACAATCCACCCGCCTCGGCCTCCCAGAGTGCTAGGATTACAGGCGTGAGCCACCGCGCCCGGCCTTACATTCATTTTTAAATTCAAAATTCTTCTGGTTGTG